>MU226433.1:764851-784294 GCA_018584345.1 Thuja plicata
CCTCTGACCAAGATTCTCATATTTGTACAAGATGATTCCCCTTATAAAGTTTGGATCCTTATGAAAATTAAAAATTTGGTTGTCATTAAAGATCCAAGCATTTCCCAACAAGAAATATAGCAAGACAATTTCTACCTTTGTGCAAATGTTGGCCAAAATACATACAAAAGTTCATGACATTCTTTAGAAACCTCAAGCCATGTTCAAGCCACTTCATGACAAACATCAGGTTCCTGTTCTTTTCAAGTCAGTCATCATGTTTGGCTTCATTTGGATCAGCAAAGGTTTCACAACAAACATCACTATTTGAAACCCATTAAATGCAGAAGTTACATTGTTCTCCAAGATATCGTACCTATTGCTTTTGACTTTATCTTGAAGCTAAACTTAGAGATTTTGTCATCCTCATTCATACTAAGGCTATTGTTCCCCATTGTCAACAACCATTGACCAATGATACTTTAAAGTTCAGATGCCCACAAATTGCAAAGGAAAACAACTACATACAGGTATATCCCCAAAGTTCCTCAAATATAACTCAGAAGATTTAAACAAATACATTCATGCAATAAACCATTGATTCAACAACAATAAACCAGCAATATGTTCCAATAAAACCCTCAGCAAATATTATTGCATTATACAGCAGCAATACTATAACAGTAGGATTTCAAACAATCCAAATCTGAACTATAGTATGCAACAATAATATCAAATGACAAGAACCTGGAAATGCAATGGTGAACTCCGTCGTGAATCCACCTCAGAGATGAACTGGGTTTCCGTCCAATCCACCAAGAAAGCCTGAAGGTTTTCGTCCTCAAGTTTCAAAATCGAAAGTTGGAAGCTCCTGGATTCTCCAAGAGAAAATGAATTCATAAACTAAGCATATCCCAAATGAGTCTCCATTCTTTCTTTTAAAGCAGCAGCTGTGACTCTTCAGTTTCCCTTCTCTGACTTTTCATATTCCCACTTTAAGTCACTTTAAATTAATATAACCATTTAATCATAAAGTGGCATAATAATAAAGTATGAAATCTTCTTGCATTAAAATGGAGGACCAAACGAACTCGGAAGATGACGTGTGATAGCTTGTCAGAAAGCTCTCGGCAATACGTTCCAAGTCCAATACTGAAATACCAAGAAACCTGAACTTTGTCAACTTACTATAAATAGTATCCTGGAAACCCTGCGGAAACTGCTCTGATTGGCCTAAAACTGGAATTATCTAGGCCAAATATCACATTGATCCATATAAAGCCTCGGTTAGCCCACCGAACCATGATGAAACAGCTAATGATGCAACACAAAATAATGTGCCTGAAAAAGGGGACTTTACAATCCTCCCTTCCCAGAGATTGCTTGCCCTCAAGCAATCGGTATCTGCATGTTGTGACCAGAATGTCTGGATCCCATACCAACCTCAAGGAAGCTGCTCCACCAATCTGTTGTGCCAAACTGACACAGACAACCTGTCTAGACTTGTGAAGCCACTCATCAAGACCACACAGCAACAACGCATTAATCATACTAATGTCAGGATCCCAAATCACCCCATGTGACTGATCAGTCAAATCAACCTGCCCTGTGCTGCCATCATCTGTGAGAAGATCCTCAATCCAACTGAGAGCCTCACTCCAACTGAAATCACAAGCACCACTAAGGTCAAATGAAGGTGGGAACCTAACATTATGTCAACCAGCGCCCTGAATTATCGCTAACCTGGAGAAAGTTCCTCCTAAGTCCCATAAACAAAAGGGTCACCCATCTCCCCAGCTGACTGAAATATCATGTCGATCCATGCCCACAATGAGTGAATTGTCCAAAATGCCCAATTGCCACAACACTGTCCTCTAATATGTAGCCCAAACCGGAATCTGTACTGAAGAAGCAAACTACCAAAACTGCAGGACATGGCTTCCTTCGTCATGAAGGGAAGTGTATCAAACCTACCATCCATCCCATACTTATGCAATAGCCGGGAAAGAAAGTCCACCGCAGGTGGGCTGAATGGAGAACCAAATGCCTCCCATACAATGAGGCTGTAATGTGATGCACTAACTGACTCCTCTAGGAAAACTGAATAGATAATAGGATTCCATAAATGTCTCTCTATATCAAGAGTCATATAATGCACATCATTGTGTGAAGAATTCACACCATCAAGCACTATCGGCATACCAAGCTCAGCAATCCAATACTGAATAGACTCTACCCAAACGTCATCATCGTGCTCAGAATCTGTGATGATAGAGTTACCATAGGCACTGGATGAATCGGTACGGTAATGTGGTTGAGTCCCAGCTGTGTGAAGAGGGGAACGAATCAAGGGATACTCATCAACACTGTCTTCTCTCCTTAGGTACCCCTTGGTCGTACTAATAACCAAGTCTCTATCCAAGGTTGATTTGTAATCAACATTATGTCCATCTGTCAAATGTGACAAGCCAGCTGCCTCCTGGATGCCATCAATACTAGACATCTCTCCATCAGTGAAAGATAACGCAAGGAAAAGCATATCACCCATCATGCAATAAGTCAAAACTGCTCATCCTGAACCACTGATGTAGAAAACAAACTGCTCAGCAACTGAACTCACCTTGTTACTCCAATCTGGTGGCCATGACTCATTTCTAGTAACTGAACCTGGGTCCAAATCCTGCAATCAACCTCATCCTCGTCATGGGGATAGGAAATATCTTCCTCATCTAGCTCAAAAAGGAGATTATCAAATGTCAAATCAGCGTCCATCTCAAACAAGGAATTGTCAACTGCCTGAAAGTTATCCAACTCATAAAGAAGTTCTGGATGATCCAAAGATTTGGTACTTAATCTTCTGGGGCAGCTATCCAAGTCATAAGTTTGTTGTATGCTATCAAGTTCCTGAATCGCCTCCTGAAAGAATTCAAACCTTTCTTTGTCGTCATGTTCCTTGTACTGGCTAGTGGCAACAATCTGATTTCTTGCTTCCTAAAGAGCAATACGTGTGTGCTCCAATGTATCCTGGGCAACATTAAGCTCTCTATTGAGCTTATTAACCTCATCCTCATTTTCCCTCAATTGCTCAGCATATCTTCCAGCAAACTGTAACAGGTAGTCGCGATCTGAAAGTAAACATAGAAATTCTAATTTCCAATGCTCAAAAGATGTTTTGAACCTCTGTAAATCTGCAACATAACATCCAATCCTTATACCACTTTGCCCTTTTTTCATCTGAGCCTTCCTGCAAAGATCCTCAATAATCCTGTGAGTGCTATCATGGTGCACAAGAGCTGCAATAATGGCATTGTCATTGACTTTCAGCTGACTCTTCAAGGCATGCTTCCCATCATCGTCATTTTGGAATGCATTACCTAATTGGTCATCCAAATCAGCATTATGCATAAGTGAGGTGCTGCTAAAGAAATCACATGATTCCTCATTACATGAATTGCTAAAGGCATCCATCTGGTTGTCACAGCCTTTAATCATAATTTTGTCAATCTCAGCTTCTAAGTCACCAAAGTAGAGCTTTGAACACTCTTCACCTGTGCTGGTTGATTCTTCCTCCATATTAATCATCTTGGCTGGTTGGAAACTCTTTTTCTGATTAATACCACAAACACATTCATGTGACCAGTCCTCTTGGCATATAAAACAAATCTGCCCTGTTCTCATTTGGTCCTTGCCCATTTCCGGAGATCTTGCAACATGTATGCCTATTGATATTTGCTCATTTTCAGTCAGTAAGTCCTTGAATCTTTCAACCTGATGCTCAATCAATTCAGCTGAGAGTTCACATGCCACAGGTGAGGTCCTTTGTTCTCCTCTCCAGATTGCCAACAAATCTGATTGCAATTGTTTACATGTGTCGTAATCCTCATATAAGATCAAGGACATGATAGTTTTTATGCAAGTCTTCTGGATGATGCTTCCTGAAATTACTTAGGAGGCACTGAAATAACTGTTGAATCATCTTACCACAACCGAGATTCAACATGTGAATGAAAATTCTAATTCTTGCTATTTATTCAAAGATTTTTGCCTGCTTACCAAAGGTAGGACCTTTGTCATTTTTTAGTCCACCTAAACTATCCACAATCAGCTGTAATACCTGCTTCCAATTGTGATCGGTATAAGGTGTAAGAGGGGCTGTAATCCGTGTGACCTTACTGAGACATGAGGCAACTGCAAGCCTAACATCTTTATGTGGATGTTCCATAAACCTGCGTTAGACCAAAGCAACCATTGAGGGTTGCATAGCCCAATTGAAGAGCCTACAATCAGATTGGTCTATCCTAGATAGATATGAATCTATCTCATCTAATTTGGAAAGCATATCTCCCATAACTTTCTTACTCTCCAATTGCCATCCAAGGCAACATAATTCATTTCCTATTTCAATTTCTTTTCGTATGTCCCGTAGTTGTTCACCATAAAATGTGTCATTGAATTCTTTTGAGAATACAGGGCTTTCCAAGGTTTCCATTATTCAAATTTCTCTAAGCTTCATGCAATGGACTGAATCAACTTCTATAACTGAGAAATGTTGTCGTCACAATAATATTTCTGATTTTCCAACACTTTCTGAGCAATCTCTGGAAATCAACTGTGAATCTCAGTCTGGTAGTCTCGTTAAATTTTTAACACAATTCTGATATGTAATAGTGTATCACTATCTGTTAAGTTTTTTCTGATTCCCTCTGCTAAATGTATTTTACCACCACAATATCATTGTACTATTCTGACATAAAGTTTAAACCATTCAACTGTGGGGGTTTGTTTCTAAATGCAGTTCACTTGCAATACCATATGTGTTTGAGAGGTGTTTGTTGTATAATATTTAGTGTATTCAAGGAAACATACACAAGGATGCAAGATAATAACTAGATTTTAATAAATTCCCACTACCAGGCATACAACATATATTAAAACAAACTCTCAGAGTAATGCAAAATTGGAAGAAAGACATAGTGGGTCAACCTGGCTCTACGCTGGTGTCTCAAGACTACAGTATCAAATCCAGCCTGTGTGATATTGCCATATAATGGGGAGGCTGCTACGATTTTCTCCTCTTCCTGAAAGCGCCTTGGATTGTGTATGTCGTCTTTAGCCTGTCGTGACTGCTATGGAGTCAGTAAGCAACCGAAATTCATGAAGGGACCAGTCACCAAACACGTCCCTAACTTGGTGTTGTCGTGTCTCACTGTTTACTGGCACCGCAAAGATCCCTGCATAACCATTCCTCCACTATCCCCGCGGGGTAGTTAGTTGTTGTCTTACCCGCGTTGTGATTCCCAGCACACATTTAATACACAGTGTGTATGGAACAAGAGCCAACCAATATGCACACAGCAAGCTCACTCTACACTAAGGCTGTGAGCAGAACAACTCCAGCAACTGCCGCTGTGATACTGGAACGCAGCAGTCACGTGCCTTTGACCTGGTGTCGGGTCTAGCAACCCCGCATTCTTTCTACTGCTGCGGAAGCCAGTAAGGATGCTCGCGTGACGTCCTGAGGCACTCACGATACCAGCAATATAGCTCTTGTTACCCGATATGTAGGGGAGGGACGATCAAACATAGTTCGTGTGCTATCTACTAGCGGGAGACTATGTGAGTCCACAGTCACAATACGCGGGTGGTGGAATTGATATATATCTGGTCTCCATCAACCGGTAACCTTCCTCTGTGTCGGATAATCAACCTACGAGCCTTAAGGCAGTCCCAATGACCACCCAGCCTTAGATAGGCAATATTAATGTAATCTTTAATTTCTTTCAAGCGCTTCCACAAACAGTAATAGCTCCAAATCTTTCCTCCCAACTATAGTAATAAGTCGATGAAGCATATGAAATAATAAAATAAGGGTCTGATAACGTTCACGGCCCAAATACATCCGTGGTAGAATATTTTCAAGACTCAAATGTTTAATAAACCCACGGTAGTATGAAATGTATTCGCCTTATGAAGGTACTCGACTCATAGAGAATTTTCCCTTCCAAACATTAATGCAGCCAATAGAATTCTCCACGGCAGATATAGAGTAGTTTAAATATATTCGACCAAACAAGATCAAGCCCACGCTTAATTCATCTCTCCAGTATGTAAATATTTGATCCATCCTCTAATAGATTATTATATTGCTCACTAATGACTCACCTCAATATCACCAGTCACTAAAATCTTCTGCTTTCCATATATTTATTTATTAATGTATTGAATCGGCCACAATGTTCAATTCTCCAACATGAGGCTCGTTCATGCATTGGTAGAGTGCGACTGTATTTACACAGCAATATTGCATCCACATGGTAAACGCTATTGATCCCTAATACTATTTGCCTCAATATTTGAACCCTTCAGCAAAACCTTTATCTCTGAACCAGATTCCAAATCTTATAAATTCAACACAAGCGTACTTTTGTTACTGAAGAAACCTCACAGGCTGGCAGGAAAACCAGCTCTGATACCACTGAAATGTCCCAAACCAAGTATTTCCCCAAAGTTCCTCAAATATAACTCAGAAGATTTGAACAAATGCATTCATGCAATAAACCATTGATTCAACAACAATAAACCAGCAATATGTTCCAATAAAACCCTCAGCAAATATTATTGCATTATACAACAGCAATACAATAACAGTGAGATTTCAAACAATCCAAATCTGAACTATAGTATGCAACAGTAATATCAAATGACAACAACCTAGAAATGCAATGGTGAACTCCGTCGCGAATCCACCTCAGAGATGAACTGGGTTTCTGTCCAATCCACCGAGAAAGCCTGAAGGTTTCCGTCCTCAGGTTTCAGAATCGAAAGCTGGAAGCTTCCTGGATTCTCCAAGAGAAAATGAATTCATAAACTAAGCATATCCCAAATGAGTCTCCATTCTTTCTTTTAAAGCAGGCGCTGTGACTTTTCATATTCCCACTTTAAGTCACTTTAAATTAATATAACCATTTAATCATAAAGTGGCATAATAATAAAGTATGAAATCTTCTAGCATTAAAATAGAGGACCAAACGAACTCGGAAGATGACGTGTGATAGCTTGCCGGAACGCTCTTGGTGATACGCTCCAAGTCCAATACTGAAATACCAATAAAACTGAACTCTGTCGACTTACTATAAATAGTAAGTATCCTGGAAACCTTGCGGAAACTGCTCTGATTGGCATAAAACTGGAATTACCTAGGCCAAATATCACACTGATCCATATAATGCCTCGGTTAGCCCACCGGACCATGATGAAATGGCTAACGATGCATCACGAAATAATGTGCCCCAAAAAGGGGACATTACAGAGTTGGAAGATTTGATTGCCCGCTTTGATGCACTTGCAGTTGATGATGATGATCACGAGCTACCTTGTGATGTTGAGGCTGCTCCTGAGGCTGACATTGCTAGTACCAATGCTAGTGGCACTTTTTGTGCTTCTAATTTGCAACAGCAGAATGATGATGATTTGTTTCATGGTTTTTGATGATATTTGATCAGTGATGGCTGATTATTAATATTGAACTGAAACATTGATATGGTGGTGTATTTTGGCATTTTGTTGTCATTTGGACTAAAACGTTAATATATGTGGTGGTGTATTTTGCTATGTTGCTTTAATATTAGTATAGTGTTGTATGAACTTATTTGCTGCATATATATACATATATATATATATATATATATATATATATATATATATATTTTAAAAACATATATTCTTGTATGGACGAATCCAAAACAAATTCGAACCTAACCCAAAAAAAAATTGGACGAATATCGAACCTGAATCCGAACCGGCAACTTAGATGAATTTTTTTGCATTCAAGCAACATTTGTCAAAAGTCAACAATTATAATTGAACTGGTGAGGACATATCATGCAGATTGAACGTTAGCAGCTGTCCACATCAAAGTGGGTGATAAATATAAAGCAAAAGTCAAAGTTCACCAAGGATGCTCCCAAGGGCCTAGACATTTGTCCCTAACATTCTAGGGTCAAGATGGGACATAGCACCTATCTCCATGCCATTCAACATAGTTACAGCCTCTGACCAAGATTCTCATATTTGTACAAGATGATTCCCCTTATAAAGTTTGGATCCTTATGAAAATTAAAAATTTGGTTGTCATTAAAGATCCAAGCATTTCCCAACAAGAAATATAGCAAGACAGTTTCTACCTTTGTGCAAATGTTGGCCAAAATACATACAAAAGTTCATGACATTCTTCAGAAACCTCAAGCCATGTTCAAGCCTCTTCATGACAAACATCAGGCTCCTGTTCTTTTCAAGTCAGTCATCATGTTTGGCTTCACTTGGATCAGCAAAGGTTTCACAACAAACATCACTATTTGAAACCCATTAAATGCAGAACTCACACTGTTCTCCAAGATATCGTACCTATTGCTTTTTGACTTTATCTTGAAGCTGAACTTAGAGATTCTGTCATCCTCATTCATACTAAGGCTACTGTTCCCCATTGTCAACAACCATTGACCAATGATACTTTAAAGTTCAGATGCCCACAAATTGCAAAGGAAAACAACTACATAAGTTGTTAGCTGAAAAGAAACTCTAACTCAGGTCAAATGGTTATCCAGATCAATTTTTCCCAAAGAAATTTCCATTCAACAAAGAAGTTGGAAAGTTACCTGTAGTCCATTTAGAAATTTCCATTCAATAAAGCAGTTAGAAAGTTAACTTGATTTTTGTAATGGCAAAATCAAGTTCATCCAATCATGTTACGGCTGACCTCATTATGGTAGACAATTGGATAAAACAAAATGTCCCTTTGATCCTTTGAATGACCTTAGACCTTACATTATTATCAAAATGTTAGGAAGACCACTATTCCTTGTTAATGTATACATTGTAGAAAAGCTCAGTGGGCTTTGGAGAAGTCATTTTGACAGTAATCAAACAATATTATCTAAAGTGTGACCTTTAAGAGTAGTTCAATGTTTTAGCTTTAAAATCTTTGAGCAATTTGATTTCTTCATGACAAAGAATTGTGTATACGTGTTTACAATATAGATCAAAGAATATCCTTCTAGAGTCCGTCTGTCGTGTGACATATTTGAGGGGGTTGATGGTAGTTACACATGTAAGCTTCAACTGTATTAATCCAATTGTTTATTGGGCAAATGGGTCTGTTCAGATTTAGAACATATCTCCAGCTAAGTAAAGACTTTAAATAGAAAAAGTAAAAATGCTATGCCACTATAGCAACTATTCAGTACCACTTAACATGTTGTTTATTACTGACCCTGGTTAGACATTGAAATGACAGGGATACAAACTGTCAAGTCATAAGAACAATCAGATTATAAACAAATATCTGCTTTACAAAACTTAAGCCTGCAGAACGGTCACTATTTTAGCTTTCTGAATCCTAGGGTCAATAAAAAGTAATGCAAGAACTCAATCAAGATTTATAGGCTTAATCGTGGAGGAGAGCACCCTCCTAGCAATGCATAAAGCATAATAACCATAGATAATTTAATTTAATCTTCTAGAAGCTATGGAAGGTATAATCGACTTATGAAGACTCCCAAGCATAGTAGCGTTGTATTTACATGGCAAAGCATCAAGATTTATAGGCTCAATCTTGGAGGAGAATGACTCCCTCCTAGCAATACATAAAGCATATTAATCACACATAATTCATTTTAATCTTGTAGACAATATGGAAGGTATATTCCACTTATTAAGACTCCAGAGCATAGTAGCATTGTACTTACATGGCAAAGGCACTGCAAACTGGAAGTGTAAAGAGATTTTGATTACACAGGTTTAAAACAGGAAAAATAAGGCTAATTAAAAAATGCTAAAATACTCATATACTCATTAAAACACATTTTAAAAAAACACCAATTGTTATTTCATGTCAAAACTGAATGACCCAGGAAAGACCCACAGTTTTTTCAATTACCCCTGTTTAGAGTTTTATTTAGCCCAGTTTGACCAGGTGTTGGACCAGTTTTTAAATGTACCAGGCAAGCCACAATCAACCATCAAGGAAATACTGCAGGCAGCAGGGTACTCATGCTTAACCATGAGTTTGTCCTGGTTATTGCTACTATGCTCCAGAGCATGGACAATATTTTTCCATTCGAAGTTGCAGGAACTTCTGCAGGTGCATAAGTACAACCAAACAATAGAAAACTGCTCTTTACAATTGTGATAGAGAACTATCAAAAATGATAAGTGGAGGCGTGCTTATTAAAAAAGTAAATAAAAGGAAACATTATTTATGCGTGCTGGGACATGATAAAAAACTAGATATACTGAATAAGTTATCAAAATAATAAATGGATTCATGCTTCTCACTCAAATAAGAAAATAGAGAATCGCTCTTTACATTCAAGCTTCCACGTGATTAAAAACCAAAAAAAGGCAAAACAAATACCAAAAATGATAATTGTGCATGTACATCTCATTAAAAAGCAAATAAGATAAGTGCAAAACCTGGCCCGTGTCAAATAGATTGCAAATATAAATGCCAAAATCACATTGCAGCCATAGTATGTCTCTATCTGCTCCATGCATCACCTGTTAAACAAAACCATGTGCCCACAGTGATCAATTCATTAAGTCTATCCTACATATTTGAAGATTGGGATCTATTCCAAATAAAATTGTATATTACACTAGCAGATTGTCATTCTGGCAAACCAGTCATCTGTAAGTCATTCCCTGGTTTGCAGAGAGAGAAACCCAAGAATTGCTTCTATACATTATTGACAGAAGTAAATAAGAGCAGGCATTTCCCTTGCCAGGCATTGAGGGCATGCCATTTCAAATACATAGAATGAATAACGTTGTCCTTATAGATCCAACCCACACAAGCTAACATGTTGTGGGGAACAAACTCATGCCAACCAATAGAATATTCTCAACTCTAAATGCCTATTGAAATTTTTTGTAAATTACCCTTTATTTAGAATACAAAAAACCATATAATCCCATAGTCTAAAATGCATGCGAAAAATTGGTTTTAGTATCAGTAAACAATATTTAGTCCTATATACTGGAAGGGACAAAAGGTACTGATACTGACAGAGAATCAAGAAAAAATTACCACATTCCAGAAAAGCAAATTTCACAATCTGGACAAAGCGGCAATTTAGAAAGTTCCCAAGTTGCATCCATCTGAATGAATCTGTCATTAACTTTTTTTTATACATCTAGATGAAGCCAAAATAAACCATCTCTTTTAGTCTGAGAATTGGAAGTTGATGTCAATACGAATGATAAGAGCTATGCTGAGATGAGTACTGAGCTTTTGTTAAAGCTCAATTTGTTATATAGGAAACTTAACAACAGTTATTATTCAACAGTTCAACTAATAAAATTGGAATGTTGTTGATGGATGTAATGATTTAGTAGCCATGTTCGATTAAAACCAAAATATAAGAGGTTTTTCTTTCAACAGATTTTTTTCAAGAAGGTATATAAGCACATGTAGTCTATAAAAAACTTCAAATAGAAATTCCACTTTAACCCACCCTCCCATTGTATTTTTCAATGGTTAGCAGCCTTTACAAAAAAAAAATTATAGATGATGAAAATTTTTGTAAAATTACCCTTTATTTAGAATACAAAAAACCATATAATCCCTTAGTCTAAAATGCATGCAAAAAATTGGTTTAAGAATCAGTAAACAATATTTAGTCTTATAGACTAGAAAGGACAAAAGGTACTGATACTGACAGAGAATCAAGAAAAAATAACCACATTGCGGAAAAGCAAATTTCACAATCTGGACAAAGCGGCAATTTATACAGTTCCCAGGTTGCATCCATCTGAATGAATCTGTCATTAACTTTGTTTTATGCATCTAGATGAAGCCCAAATAAACCATCTCTTTTAGTCTGAGAATTGGAAGTTTATGTCAATACGAATGCTAAGAGCTATGTTGAGATAAGTATTGAGTTTTTGTTAAAGCTCAATTCGTCATATAGGAAACTTAACAACAGGTATTACTCAACAGTTCAACCAATAAAATTGGAATGTTGTTGATGAATGTTGTTGATGAATGTAATGATTTAGTAGCCATGTTCAATTAAAACCAAAATACAAGAGGTTCTTCTTTCAAGAAAAAATTTTCAAGAAGGTATATAGGCACATGTAGTCTATAAAAAACTTCAAATAGCAATTCCACTTTAACCCACCCTCCCATTGTATTTTTCAATGGTCAGCAGCCTTTACAAAAAAAAAATTATGGAAGAAAATGGCCTAGGAGGCCATACCCATATAATAACTTTATAAAAGTTTACAAAGTCTGACAGCTCTATAGTGAAGGGTTGATTAAAAAAAACACAAAAAATTCTGAGAGAACAAATAGCATTATCCTCAAAGTTCAAACTAAACCTATAGTCTACACAACTATATTATCTCATTTCAGATTGGACCTGACCTCCAACTGCACCCTGAAACACAGAGCCTTTGATCTTCATCCTCACTGCCAAAAGACACCTCGAGTGTGAAGGACCAATCGATGCTGCTTTGAAGAGCCACCCCTATAGCAAATTTCAAGAATACAATTCCCCACTGGACCAAATGAAGACACCAAAAACAAGGATAACAAGCAGAATCCAAACAGAATTACTCTGAAATGTTGACCATGGACATCTAAGCCCTCAACCAAGAAAGATATCTAGCTCTTTTTATCATTAAGCTTCGCACTCGTCTCCATTGTATCGAGGCATAAAATGTTTCTATCAAAACAAAAATTTGCCTACATTTTACAGAGGAGTAAGTTTCCCAATGCAGTCATGCATTAGCACCCATTAAAATCAGATCAGCTGTATGGAAACAAAAGAAGCGAGGGTTTTGATCCATAGACTCTGGCAACCCTGCAACTCGTTCTGCGACTGGCATCCATTCCGGCGTTCGCAGCGGGCTCTGCGCTTCTGTTTCAAGTGGTATTGGCCACGTAAGTGGCTCCTCATCCCTAGATTATTTTTTCCTTTCATAGTTTTTATGTTTGCTATAGTTTGTTTCCTTCAGTTTTGAGCTTTGCCTGTGAAAGTTTGTTTATATTCTTCCTTCTCCGTACTTTCTCTCTGCTCGATAGATGGAGATTGAGACGGAAGATGTAACTAAAGGCTTTCTTGGGCACTCAGGCACAGATCTGCCCTTTTCCTCTGCTAACCCTAAGTCATTCAAAGACATTGTTAGCAATAGCGTGGTAAGTCACCCTTCGTCTGCATTTTACAAATCTAGGGTTTCCACCTGCGACAACGATAATGGAAAACAATACAGTAAGTGCTCTCCTCAACCCTTACACACATTCTCCATTTCTCCCAATGAAGAATTACTCGATGCTATCTATAAAGAAAAAGAAAAGTTAAAAAACATTGCTATTTTTTTTGCTGCTTCTAATGTAAATAAGGTTCCAGCTAGGAAATCCCTAGATGACTAGTTCTATAATATTTGGCAAAATAAATTAGGTATTCAAATCTCATTTTGTAGGCAGATTCAAAAAGGACAGTCTAGATTTTTCCAAAGATAATATGCAAAATTGTGTTATTAAGAAAGAGTTTTGGAACATTGGCAATTGTATTTTTAGGGCCCTTGAATGGATCCCAATGCTATGAACGATGAGATTTTAGCCCTTTTGAGCACTAGATGGCTTACTATCAAAAGCATTCCGCCTTTCCTATGGACTTTCATGCCACAAATGTTTGCTTCCATTGGCAATATTCTCAAGATGGATAACCCTAGCGTTCCCCTCCCTCATCTAAACGCTCAAGTTTTGATTTCAATCAAACATGGTATTGAAATCCTTGACAAGATTGAAATTTCTCTGCATGATTTTGTCTTCAATTATGAAGTTGAAACCCTAGGAGAGGGGCATCGCAGGAAACATTATCCATTATTTTGTCTAAGAATTCTCAAAAGGGGGCTTCTCACCTTGTGGAGGCACAACCCTCATCTACCCCACCCTCTCAGCCTTCGAAGAGCCCAAATGTTGAACCCTCTTTAGACTCTCCCCAGACCATTGATTCCATCCTGCCCCCTCCTAACTTGAAGGCAACTACTCCCTCTNCTCCCCCCCCCCTCCCCATTCTGAGTAAGCATTCCTTCAAGCCCAAAAGGGGCAAACCTTGAAAGAAAATGCACAATAGATAGTTATGGGGCATTTGAGGAAAAATATCATGCAAAGGAAAGAGGGTCTACCTCACTCCAAAGATGAAAAATCCCAAATCCAAAATTCTATTTCTGTGAGAATTGAACCCCCTAAACCTGGTCTGGAAAGGACTGAGATGAACCGGGGTAAACACCAAGTTGCACCATCTATGGTGAAATCCATTGTTAAAGAACTAGATTTCATTGGGGGTATCAATGGGCCCAACTTTTCGACCCACCACCTATAGTCATACCAAATTGATTCATTTGCCTA
This sequence comes from Thuja plicata, assembly GCA_018584345.1. Taxonomy (NCBI): domain Eukaryota; kingdom Viridiplantae; phylum Streptophyta; class Pinopsida; order Cupressales; family Cupressaceae; genus Thuja; species Thuja plicata. The sequence goes on from MU226433.1 coordinate 779,241, forward strand.
ATAGCACTCTTGAGGATGATAGCAAGGAAACTCTTGTGCATAATCCACAAGATCCAACTCCAATCCCAGATGGATTGATCACAGATGATAGGCCTAATAGCGGACCCATGGTCCCCCTTTCGGTGGTTCCCTCCACGGGACACACCATAGCAGTCTAGTTTGGAACTTGACTTGGAAAGTGCCTTACCTCCTAAACCAGATTCCAAACTAGATCACACTGATGTTTCCATTATAACCATCGCATCCAAGCCGATTCCTTGTCTCCTTGACTCATCAGCCACATTTACGATCGACAAGCCTAGACCCCCTGGGTGCCCAAGCTAGTGATGCTCCTTCCAATATCCTGTTGCTTTTGGATTGCACCAGCAATATTGATGATCACAGTTTGATCATACATAAAAGAAAGTTCAAAACGACGGACTCACCACACCCAAGCTCCAAAAGGAAAGAAACAGATGTGAACCTGCCTAAATGATTTCAAAGCTTTAGGGTGAATATAGAAACCACATATTAGTTTCTCATGGTTGTACATTGCATATCCTGGAATGTCAAAGGGCTTGAATCCCCTAACAGAAAATACATTATCAAAAGATTGCTAAACTCTATGAGGAACAAAGATTTTATCCTTCTACAAGAGGTTAAAGCCACACCGTTTCAGCTTGACATTAGCCTCAAATGTACTTGGCGAGAGGCCACAAAACTCACCACAAACCATGCTAAAGGCAAAGGGGGAGTTGCTATACTTATTGCCAATAAGTGGAGCCACAAGGTTAAAGAGTGGGCCACCTCTCCATGCAATAGAGTTGTCTGGATTAGTTTGACATTGATGGATCAAATATCGGGCTTTGTTATGTTTATGCTCCAAATGAATATAAAGAGAGAATTGAGTTAAGGAAAACTCTCTTCAATCTAAGCGATATCCCTTGGATTCTTGGGGGAGGGACTTCAACATGGTCAAAAAGCAGGAGGATAAAAAGGGTGGCAATAAGCTTGAATGGAAGGGGAATGAGCAGTTCTACTGATCCAAAATGAAGGCCAAGCTCAACTTATTTGACCCATTGGAAAACGGATAGAGTGAACACTCGAATATCTGGTTTACATGGTGCAACATCCAGCAAGACCAGAAAAGAATCCATTGCAGACTGGACAGGTTTTATGCCAATAACAATGTGTTCACTTTTGCTAATAAAGATCGCAATTGTGGTGTTCATGTACACCCTTCTACATTTTTTGATCGCCATCCAATCATTGTTGAGATCCAAATTCTTAACCAGAATTCCCAACACCTTAAGAGATCTGACAAATTCATAATGAATACAAACCTCCTAAGGGATGAGGATTGTTGTGACGCTATTCTAATGATAAGGCATATAAACAAATGGATGCTTAAAGAGGCCACAGCTATTGAGAGATGGAACCAAATGTGGGAAGCTGGAAGACATATCATGCACACTATTGGTAAGAAGAGAGTTCTAGATTACAGAACTGAATCCACTCTGAATGACAATCTGTGTATTTTAGAGAAAAGATTACAAGATCACCCTGCTGACCAAAATGTCAATAACAGTCTGGCTGAAACTCAGACCACCCTTAGAAGGCTACAAAATCACAGGATTAATGGCTTGAAAATCAGATCCAAATCTAACTGGATCAACCACAGAGACAAAGGCTCCAAATTCTTCTTTACTATGTTGAAAAGTAAGCGGGCCAAAGAAAATAGTGCAAAATTTCATATGATAACAGAACTGCTGAGGATCAGAAGGGCGTTACAAGCCTCTTTACTGACTTTTATAATAAGCTTTTCACTTTTGAAGATGATAATAACAACTGAGAGCAAACGAAAAAATTTTGTGAGTCCATTGTGCCCAAGAAAATATGCACTGGGGACTGGAAAGAACTTGATAAAGACATCTCCCTGCTTGAGATCCAAAGAAGCCATTAACACCCTTCAGAATGGTAAATCTCCAGGTGATGATGGACTTCCAGCTGAGTTTTACAAATCTAACAAGGAGTGGATTTCAGATCTTCTGTCTATAAACAAGGAAGCCAAAGCATATGGCACTCTGGGCAAGGACATCAACAAGGGAATCATTGAACTGTTCCCCAAAGATGGGGACAGAACACTCATTAAAAACAGGCGCCCCATCACACTGTTGAACATATCACACAAGATTTTGGTTAAAATCCTAGCCTTGAGACTCACCAATATCTTGCCCACGTTTGTGAGCAATACCCAGACTAGCTTCATCAAGGGCAGATATATTCTTGAGAACCTCATAACAAGCTGGGAAGCCCTGCATTGAGCTAAACAAGACAGTCAATAAGTGGGTATGTTCCTGGTGGATTTCAAAAAAGCATATGTTAGAATTGAATGGGGCTTCTTGATTATGGTTTTGAATGCTTTTGGATTTCCAACTAGCTATTGTGATTGGGTAAAAGTTCTGCTAAAGGATGCAAAAACATAAATTGAAGTAAATGGAGAGAGCACAGTTACAATTAACCAAGGTTGAAAATCTCGGTCTCGGCAAAAACTCAGCGGACCCAAATTTTTTGAAAATCTCGGTCTCGGCAAAAACTCGGCGAGAAAATCAGCAATCGGCACTTTTATCGAACATTTGAAAATATATAATTTTTTAAAATATTCTTAAAAACACACAAACACCAAATTTGTAGAATATATACTGATTTGAGATATTCACCATATATTAATCAAAGTTTTGAGTTAAATACATAGCTATTAGAATTTAGAACTTAGCAGAAAACATAGAATCATTATCATTTACCAAAAAACAAGTACGACATCTGAATAAAAATAAGTTCAATACATATCGAAGTCAAACTCCGTGAAACTACAAGTCTACAACTTCTGGATACATAATAAGTTCAACTTTCGGTATCAATGAAAACTAGAAATATATATAGACTGCACGTAATCCCAAAAAAACAATGCAACCTAAAAAAAATCCCTAAATTTTTAAAAATCATTTGTTTTTAACTTAAGTGTTATAAGCGGCAAGATTTTTGGGTAAAAATCGCCAAAAATCGCGATATTTTTAGGTAAAAATCGCTGCGTGATATTGGAAATATCATCAGCGATATTAATGTTGATAATATCATTTCAGTTTGTGTAGCGCGATATATCGCGATAACCGAGATATAATCGCGAGATTTTCAACTATGCATTTAACCTTGAAAGATCAATCAGGCAAGGGTGTGTCCCCTTGCCCCCTCACTATTTGTCATAGCCTCAAATGCACTATATTACATTCTCAAAAACGACAGCATATCCCCTAAAATTGATGGCTTAAAATTGCCTAACTGCAATTTGCTGATGACACGGCACTCTTTGTCAAACTGAAGGAAGCTAATATGATTAGGAGCAAGTTTATGAACAAACTTAGAAAGTGGAACAAACAATATCTCCCTCTTGCTGGTTGGCTGCAAGTATTTCAGAAAAATCCTATCATCTTATAACATATACTACTCCTCTACCTAGATGTTTAGTGGCTATCAAATGGATGAGATTCAAAAAGTTGTTACAAATTTCATATGGTTTGATGGAAAAGGTCATAAGAAACGGCATGCTGTAAAATGGAGCTGGTGTACTATGAGCAAGGAATGGGGAGGGTTAGGCCTAAAAGATCTAAAAATTCAAGGCATGGCCCTTGTTGTAAAATGGGTTTTGAAGGCTATTGATGGTGATGAGCCGGCGAAAATTCTTGTTAGGCACAACATATCCAAAGTTGTTCCCAACAAAGGGAAGTCTTAGAAGGAACTTCCCCTATTTGATCTACTGGTAGGTGTTTACCGTCACGGGTAACTTAATAATGCATACACATAGTACAAGAAATATAATAAACACAGAATATATCATAGAATAATAAATACTTTCATTAATCATTCCAGACTGCCAAGTACATTTACATCATAACGATCATATAATAATATCTTCGTGTCCATCCTCCGAGAGGGTATATAAACTACCCGAAGGGCCACGACCGAAACTTCGTGACGTAACTATCTAACTTCTCGGTCACTAACGACCGAGGCTAACATAATACTTTATTATAATAACCGGTACATTCAAATATCCCGACAACATCATCCCCCCCAAAAAAACAAGTTGTCTCCGACGACTTAAAACAACAGGGAGATGAAATCACTGAAGAGAAGGGGCCGAGGGCGTCCCTGAAAAAGCTGAAGTGCCACCCTCCCCATCAATGCTGCTTCGTAGTTCTTTTTCCAGCACATCATATTCCTACTGTGCCTACACCAAACTGGTCGCCAAAAAACACATTTCAACTGTAGCCTCTGCTAACACAATACTGTCTCCCTAGCCAATCTGACCTCAATAGCCACCTATGCTGCCTTCTTTGCTTCCAACGGGTACGTTGAGCCAAGTGCCCCTCTACTGCCTCCAACTGGGTGGTCAGCTCCTCCCGAGCTCTCTGTGCATCCACCAAGACAGTCTTACGTCCAGCCAACACCTACTCCTCTGAACGCCTCAAAGCGTAGTACCCCTCTCCAAAGGCTTGCTCTAGTGCTCTCTCCACCTCCGACAGGGAGACACTCTATGCCTGCAGTAGCTCCGGGTCTCATCAACTGGTCACACTTTCCAAAGGCTGAACTCAATAATTCCCTCATGCCATTCCAATGCCCCAACTCACAATTGTGGTGTTCCTCAAAAGGACCATACATTATTCATTGTGCACTATTTTTTATTTGTTGTCGTTTTTTTTTTTTTAGAACCTTCTCTGCCACTCCTTGCCGTCTGTATGAAACTGCTCTTCCTTCTAGCCATAGCGACTGTGCCCATTGTCGTACAAAATGCATTCACGGTACCTTGGATATTGTTTCTTCTCACAGTACATCCATGAGGACACAAGAAGAAAAGGATGAAATGAAAGAGTTAGTTGAGCAAGTAAAGAAGCTATCTACCGAGGTTACTTATTTGAGAAATCAGAATAATCAGCTCCAGGCTAGCCAAAGGAACAATCAAGGAAATCACCAGGGAAATAATTATCAAAGTGGAAATTATCAAGGAGGGTATCAGA
>MU226433.1:799737-820009 GCA_018584345.1 Thuja plicata
TTACGGGTACCTCCATTTGCATTATCTGCCTTAAAATATTTTGTTCGGCCATTGCTCGGGTAGAAGTGCCCGCGTCTGTGGAGTCCCTTCGGTCCTCCATACCCTTCACGATCTCAGCCTTCGCCTCAAGCATCCTTTGTTTCTCTGTCGGAGGGTGAGGATATGTGGCCTTCTTTGTCTGTCCGCGTGTGATTTCCAGGACCTTCTCAGTGCCCCTTCGTTCTATGTCTAAGACATTGCAACCAGGCTTCGGACAGGTAGTGTCCTCGTGATCTCCCGGTCCACACCACCGACACAGTTTCTGTGGAGCTGTAGCTTCCTTCTGACAGTCACGGGCATAATGTCCCCATTAGTTACAGCTTCTGCACTATATCATGGGCCTCCCCTTCGCGTCATACTGGACCCGCGGCTTGTTCTCATCATTGCCTCGGCCTCCCCGTCGGTTGTTTCTGTACCCGCCAAATGATGCAGCATTTTGTTGACCGCCGGTCCCGGACGTGGAGGGTTGCTCCTGGGTGAAGAGCACTTGTTGATTTCTCGCCCTCAGGTTGTAGGGACATTCTTTAGTGGAATGTCTCGCAATTTGGCAAATGTCGCAAAAGGCTTTCTTGGAACAAGAACCTTTTGTGTGGCCCGCTTCCTTGCAGTCCGTGCACCACACAGTATCTTCTTCTGTCTTGCTTGAGCTCCCCTTGGTAGCCTTCAGTTCTTTCATCATTCGTTCCAGATCTTTTTGTAGGGCCAACACTTTCTTACTAGATTCACCTTCACTGCTTTCTGTCTCCGATTCATCATCAGAAGATTTAGTCTTCCTGGAGGTCTTACACTCGCTCTCCAAGTCCATTGCACGGTTGTACGCGTCACTATATGACGTGGGAGGTACAATTTTCATTTTCTTCCGAAGGGAAGCTTTGAGTCTCTCCAAGAACCATCTTTTCTTGAGTTCGTCTGCTGAGGCGGACTCCATCTTCCCGATGAGTTCTTTCAGTCGCCGTCCGTAGGCACAAACAGACTCACTCTTCGTTTGCTTGGTATTGTAAATCTCTGCCAAAATCTCATTGTCATCCCTTAACAACTGAAATTCCGTCTGAAAGGCCTTTTTCACATCATTCCATGTCGTGAGGCCTGTTTTGTCTACATCGGAGTACCAATCAATGGCTCCCTCCCTTAGTGTTGCAGGGAACTGGCGGATCCATTCATCCTGGTCGGTAACCCCGTTGGCAGCCCATATGGTCTCACACGTTTGGCAGTGCCGAACTGGGTCCTCTTTTGTTTGGCCCGTGAACTTGGGTAGTTTTTGTTTACTTGCCGCCATGGTTGTCCACGGGGGATTCAGTGCTCCGGCACCTCCTGTGCCAACACTCGTACCCGCCCTTCCTTGAGTGTTGTGTGTATTGTGGTTTGGTGGCACTTGCCCTTGCGGCAATTGCGTGACTGGTGGGACCGTACTGTGTGGAGTTCCCGGTTCCAACAGAAGGTTCGTAGTACCTTCGACCGTACCGTCGGCTTGGTTCTCCGCACCCAATGTACGGGTTAGGCTCTCCTCAAACCGATCTCTCTCTTCCTGGAGGAAGAATCTTCTCAACCGTGTCTCCTCAAGTAATTCCTCCCTACTCCGTACCCTCCGTTCTGGCGAAGTGAACTCCTCTTCGGCCTATGCACCCTCCATACCACTTCTGAGGTTCCCTTCGGGCAACCCTCCGGCAAGCTGGTCTTTGGCAAGTTGCCTTAGCCTATACCGACGTTCACGTTGCTGTGCGGAGATCAGAGCCGTGTGTGCGGCCTCCCCTTCGTCATTTGTTACTTTCTTATTTCTATCCTTATTTAAAGTATTGGGCATCAAGACTGAACAAAAAACATTGCCTTCCAATCAAAGGAACACTTTATTATTTATTTATTCATGTTGATTTACAACATTTCCAATTGTATTACATTCCCGTTACAATTGGTTGTGTTCTTTTCCCTCTTCCGTTCATACTTCAGCAGCCGCGATGGTTGTCATCGCCTTCTTCCTGACGGCGACGGAGTTGCTCTCGAGCGTGGTACGCCCGTAGAATTTCTTGATGATGTTCCTCGCGGGCAATTTCCTCCTCACGAGCACGTTGTGCAAGCAACGCTTGTACTAGCAACCGAGGAAGGTGGTTGAGCAGTCTGTTGGAAGCGGGGTTAGCCTCGATCGCTGCCCACACAGCACTTGCTGGAACTTCTTCGTCAGTGGCTTCTCGACGGACGTAAGTTTCTATGGCTATTTGCAACAGAATTCTGAATTCTCGAGTCTGGTTATCTTCTCCCTCATATAGTTCTGTCCGAGCGTCGTCTGCTTCTGGATTAAGTTCTCCGAGTGGTCTGGATTAAGTTCTCCGAGTGGTAAGCCCATTGTCTCCACACGCCATCCGAGTATGCCTAGGCAACGGCGCCAGATGTTTACTGTCACGGGTAACTTAATAATGCATAGACATAGCACAGGAAATATAATAAACACAGAATATATCATAGAATAATAAATACTTTCATTAATCATTCCAGACTGCCAAGTACATTTACATCATAATGATCATATAATAATATCTTCGTGTCCATCCTCCGAGAGGGTATATAAACTACCCGAAGGGCCACAACCGAAACGTTGTGACGTAACTATCTAACCTCTCAGTCACTAACGACCGAGGCTAACATAATATTTTATTATAATAACTGGTACATTCAAATATCCCGACAATAGTAGGATCTTTCCCTGTCATTCCTGAGGGATCATGTGTCTTTAGGAGCATTTGGAAAGCCTGGGAGCTAGTGAGACCACTTCTTTCCAATAGCAATTCGAACTCTAAAATTCCCATGGATGCTTTTATTTGGTGGAATCTGCATTATAGAGGAAAACCCCTTGCACAGCTGCAGGGTTGTTCAGCCAAATGGTGGAATAACAGTGGCATCAAAAGATTCAAGGACATTTTTATTAACAATAGCCTCAAGCCTTGGTTATGCCTTAGTGAGGAGTTTGGCTAACCTCGGTCCCACTGGAGAACCTATACTACCCTGAGAAACATATTTGCTGCCCCCAATCCACCTAAGATTATCCATTCTGAGAATAATTGGCACAGTTAGATATACTGGCCGAATGGCACTAAGTTTGCTAACATTTCTTCTAAAAATATTTACATCTGTTGTGTAATAATGATTCTTTACATCAGCATCTTAATAACAAATGGAATGTACAAATATCTACCAGCGAATGGAAGGATGTTCTAGTCAACAACTGGAAGAACAATATTGAGCCAAAAAAGGCTACTTTCAGATGGTTGTACTTGTTACTGCTGCAAAGGCTGCCATACAAAAAAATTTGCAGGGATGATAATGTTTGCAATATTTGCAGAGTTCCTGATACTATCAAACACATATTCTTTGATTGTTACTTTGCTAGAGAAATATGGCACATGTTCTGTTCTAACTTACGAAATTGGCACAACAATTTAAACTGGTTTGATGTTTTGGTTGGTAAATTTAATCATATTTTTGAACTTATCAATCAGTTCTGGTTTATTCTTTCTACTGAGATTCTATGGCATATATGGAAACTTAGAAATGAAGAAATGTATCAAGGTAAGGGGACATCACTTACCAAGTTTTACAAGAAACTCACCTTTCCTAATATCTCTGCGCAGGTCACTGTCACAATGTAAATTTCCAAAAGGAAGTTCGAGAAGCTGCTCTAAGATGGACTGGTTACAGTGAATGCCTCTGAAATCTTGTATGGTCAGACTCAGGCGAACAACAAGAAGGAGAACCAACCCTTCCTAAAAGGTCTCCTCCTGTTCGTCAAACAGCACAATGAGAAAGATAACCAAGGAAACGAGGGTAGCAGCAATGGCCCTCAAAGGACATAGCTATGTTCCAACTCTTTCTAGTTGATATTTTTTTGAGTTTATTATCCTCGTAGCAGTTCATGCTCTTTTCATGTATCTATTTTATGCTGGCATAGGCTTTTGTTATACTGTATCTGTTGTATACCAGCATATCAGACTGGCTATATGGTCTAGTTAGAACAAACTCTTAAGCTGAAACTTTTATGTAATAGTTTATTTACGATATTTAATATTAAAAAGAATTGCCTCCTCTAAATGGCTCTGCATCATAACTACCCATAATAACATGACGTCCACGAGAAGTCCTTGACAGGACTTAATAAATAACAACCAATGCAAATTAATGATTATCCTCTGCCATTGCATGCAAGTGAACAGTAGTGGCTCAAAATGAAATAAAGTTGGGCACCAAGCCGATCACAACTTTAAGGCAGTCCCAAATATATGCTTTGTAAAATGGTCGATACTAAAGTTAGCAAGCACATTTGCATGCTTGTTTCCTTCTCTCAAGATATGCTTAAATAAGAATTCCTCAAAATTATTCAATACTAGTCAGAGTTGATGTATAATTCTATTTAATTTCCAATTTTGACTCGCCTTCTTCATTTAGAGCATTAATGACAATTTGTCAATCACCTTCGCTCCAAATCTTTACAAGTAACACCAACCAAACAACCTTCAATATTTCTTATTATAGAACTTCATCAAAATTTAATTTGCACCAACCGAAGGGTGGAGGATTCCATTTGACATCCTTTCCACATGCTTTAGGGGGGTTATTCCATACAACCCCTTGAACAGGAAGCAGCCTTGAGAGCTAGATCAAAGTTCATGTTTAGCAAGAGGAAAAAAGGAACACAAGCTTGTCTGCTGAAAAAGCAGGAAAATTTTGTAATTAACTTAAAAAAATATATACATTTTATTTTTTTTGAGAAAAAATATAAATTATGACAAGTGCTGATATTAAACGAGACATTTAACTCACTGATAATCATAGCATCTAATCAATAAATAAATCAAATAGAAAACTAAACTATAAATATTTGTAGCTATAAAATAAAAAGGATCCATTTTGCCGATCAAAAAAACTTGTAACTATAGATTATATTTTTATTTTTAAGAATTTTTATAAACATTTGAATTCATAAGAGACATGAAATTTCCACAATCCAAGTAAATGAAACTAAGAATAATTCTGGTAAAAACTATGTGAGAATCTGTATCATTTTCATCCTGATGATGGATCATAAAGTATGACCCAGAAGACTGATACAAGTAATCTCACACAATTTTTACCCAATAACTCTGAATTTCATTTAAATTTAAATAAAAATTGCTGGAATTTTAAAACCTAAACCTAGAAGTATTAATTTAAATTACTATATAATGTAATCTTAACATGTCAACTATTGGAATCATTTTTCATATTAGAAATTGCCACACTATATTATACTTAATTTTTTACTGTAATGCACCACACCATATCATATCTGATTTTTATAACATGCTACCTAGTGGGTCCAACGTATACCTAGATTGATCTTGTTAAAGTAAAATTGTAATATTTAGTATAATGGTCATGTAAATAATTTTCTTTTAAGTCGGTCAATTAGTTTTTAGTAATTTTCTATTTTTTAAGTTGTTTAGTTAGTTTAGTAACTATCTACTCTGTCTTTAATTCTGGATCATTTCTGTTATAGAAAGATCTTCTTGTAATTGCTTATTTAAGGAGTATATTCTTCTCCTTTGTTTTTTTTTCCTATTGCGCCAAAGGTATCCCCGCGACCCAGCCCAGCGCCCAACCCGCCTTACCTTGGTCGTACTTGCTGCCAAGTTGAGGTGGAGAAGGTATTCCTCTCCTTTGTTGAATATTGAATATCAATCGATTATCGTTTCATGGTATCAAAGCAAAGGTTGGTTTTTGACAAAATTTTCGAATAAAATTCATCATTTAATTACCTAGAAATTTCATGGAAATTTCTGGAAGTTTTTTGTCCGATTTTTTTAAAACAAAAAATATGGGGTTTTTTGCAGACTTTTTTATAGGATAAAATTCATGGCTTTTCCTGAACATTTCATGAGGAAATTTTCAAAAGATTTTTTGCTTTAGTTTTTGGCAATTGTTTAAAACAAAAAGTCATGGTTTCTGCAGATTTCTTTAACATTTCTTTTACCAAAAAAACAAAGTTTTTTTAGATTTGCAAGGGTTCTCTATTCTTGTGACCAAGGGTTGTTGGTTTTTCTGATCTAAGAGGGTTTTGCAAGTTTTTTTTCCAATAAATGCAATTTTTCTGATCTAAGAAGGTTTTGCATGGCGAATATTGAATGATTTTTTTCCCAAAAATCATGATTTTTCTTTTGCTGCTTTTTGACAAAAAAAATCAAAATCGTAGGTTTTTTTACCTTTTTTTCCTACAAAACAAGGGTTATGACGATTTTTTCACAAAATTGTGTGTGATTTCAGCATTGCATCAAGGGTTTGATGGTTTTCAAAAAACTTATGGTGCTGTTTTGCAGCAGCTTCTTTTGACATTTTTTTGCAAAATCATGGTTTTAGAGTTTTTTGCCAATTTTTTATACACAAAAATCAAAATATTTTTAGAATCTTAGTCTTTGGATAACAAGAAAGATGGCTTGGTTACCCAACATCAAGTTGGAAGGCACGCAGCTTATTTTGTTCTTGGCCATACGAGGAAGTTCTATAGAAAGCAATAGGCTAATCAAAAGTCCAACTAGGGAGGGTCTAGACAGCAAGCTCATGTCGCAGATCATTCTGAAGAGTAGTCAGCCTTCTATGAATTTATGGCCAAATGAGTTGTAGATTATGTCTAGTCTTTTGTAGGGTAGTTATTAGAATGACCATTAAGGGAGCGTATTAAAATAATATTGTCATGTTTATTACGCAAAGTAATTGGTAAAATATGATTGTTGTATTAACAATTGATCAATGTGATCAATATAAAGAATTTCCAGGAGATAGAAAATAGAAAGTTTCTAAAGGAAACTTCAGAAGATCGAGGAATCGATCTTATCTAATTTAATCTATCTATTTTACAGCTATTTACGTAAGATGACCATTAAAGTAATAAACAATATAATAATATTCTAATACCCTCCCTTAATGGTCAATCTGTCAACAACACCAAGCTGCCCTCTGAATTTAGCAAACTTATCTAGACCGAGAGGCTTGGTGAGAATGTCTGCAGTCTGATCCGCAGTTGGAACATACTGCAACTGAATTGTCCCGTCTTCAACCAACTGTCGAATGTAATGACAATGAACGTCCACATGTTTGGTTCCTGGCAAGCTTGAGAACGCCCTCATTATCAACAAACAAGGGAGTCAGACCTACTTGAGACATCTGCATATCCGCAAGCATCCGAAGAAGCCAAACTGCTTCACAAGCTACCTAAACAGCTCCTCGGTACTCTGCTTCTGTTGAGGAGAGAGATATTGCCTGTTGCTTTTTACTAGTCCATGTGACTGCACCGGATCCCAAACTGAACACATATCCAGAGGTTGATTTCTTATCATCAACCGAACCTGCCCAATTTGAATCTGTGAACCCATTGAGTCTAGGATCATGACTTCGAGTGTAAAGAAGTCCATAATCAGGAGTGCCCTTCACATAACGCAGCACACGCTTCGTTGTTGTCCAATGATTAGCCTTGGGGGCTGTCATGAAGCATGAAATATAGCTGACTGCAAAACTAAGATCAGGTCTAGTAGCAGCAAGATAGATGAGATTGTCTACTAGTTGTTTGTAAGTGGTTTCATCAACAGGAGGAGAATCAGACTTGGCTGATAACTTCAGCCCTTTCTCCATAGGTGTAGAAGCAGGTTTACAATCCTGCATTCGAAACCTATCAACCAAGGTCCTGGCATACTTACACTGAAAAAGAAAATACTGCCATCGGTCTGCCAAACCTCAACACCTAAACAATAATGGAGAAGCCCCAAATCTGTCATATCAAAATCCTTGCACAGGTCTTGTTTGATTTCTGCAATCAAATGTGTTGAACTGCCAGTAATGATCAAGTCATCCACATAGACAAGGAGGAAAAGAATATCATCACCGGAGCGTTTGATATACAAATTACTGTCAAAAGGACAACGCTGAAAACCACGAAGAACCAATAACAGATCAATCTTGATGTGCCACGCTCGAGGAGCCTGTTTGAGTCCATAGAGTGCTTTCTGGAGCCTACATACTTGGTGTTATGTGCCAACAACCTTGAAACCAGGAGGCTGCATCATGTAGACCTCTTCCTACAACTCACTGTTGAGGAAGGCACTCTTCACATCCATCTGATGGACTTTCCATCCATACTGAGCTGCAATGGCGAGAAGAAGACGAATTGTACTCATCTTGGCAGTAGGAGCAAAAGTCTCCTCATAGTCAATGCCATCCTGCTGTGTGAACCCTCGAGCAACTAATTTGGCCTTGTATTTATCTAAGGTACCATCGGCATGATACTTGACCTTATATACCCATTTGCAGCTAATGGGTTTCTTCCCTGGAGGAAGATCAGAGAGAACCCAGGTGTGAGTCTTCAGAAGACTCTGGTATTCGGCATCCATTGCTTGTTCCCACTCTGGAATCCTTGTTGGCTCTTTAAATGTTTGAAGCTCATAAGAGCAAAGTTAACAGTATTTTGTTGCTTGCCCTTATTTCTAGAGGATCTACCCTCAATGAGCTCATCAGGACGGAGATCATTGATTGTCTTAGCCCACCATTTAGGCCGGAGAGTAGATGTGCCAACATCAGGAGGAGGAATAACTAGAGTTGGAGGTGGAAGGAGATCTGCAACAGGTGGAAGATCAACATCATCCGGAGGAAAGTCAAGTAGTGCATCATCAAAGACAGAATTTGCATCATCCCTCCCATCAGGTGAACCCAATGGAAGACGGACACCCAAATCAGAAGCATTCAAAGGTTGATCATCTGAAATGGTCCTCGTTCTTCATCAAAGACAACATCGCGACTGAAGATAAGATGATCAGTGTCTACATCAATCAGCCGGTAAGCCTTATGGTTGTCACTGTAACTTGTAAACATAAGCTTCTGACTCTTGGAATCCAACTTAGAGTGTTGAGCATCAGGAATCCATACATAAGCTAAGGAGCCAAAAACTTTTAGGTGGTTGATCCTGGGTTTGCAACCAGTCCAGGCTTCCTCAGGAGTCTTCCCTTTAACAGCATGTGTGGGAGACCTATTAAGGAGATAGACCGCAGTAAACATTGCTTCTGCCCAATATTTCTTAGGAACATTTTTGTGTTCCATCATAGACCTGGCCATTTCTGTAATGTTGTGGTTGTGACGCTCTAAACGTTGTTTTGTTGAGGGGTGTATGGTGTGGTTAACTAACGTTTTATGCCATGTGTATCACAAAAAGAAGAGAAAGCAGTAGAACAAAACTCCCCCCCATTATCAGACCTAAGAGATATAATAGAACAGCCAAACTCTTTTTCTACTGATTTATGTCTAAGAAAGTACACCCACATTTTCCTACTGAAATCATCAACAAAAAGAAAGAAATACCTGCACCCAATAACAGAAGTAGTGTTCATTGGACCACATACATCAGCGTGGACCAACTGTAGTACCTTGGAGGCTCGCCATGAGTCACCATCCTTGAACGGTGTCCTGTGATGCTCCCCAGTATGACAAGCTCCACAAACTCGCTGATTTTGAGTTTAAATTTCAGGTAGACCAAGTACTAAATCATCCCGAACAAGCTGAGCAAGATAATGAATGTTCAGGTGGCCATATCGCTGAAGCCAGAGACTGCTGATAGATGCTGATTTTGTTGTGAAAGCATGCTCAAGAGAATCACCTGTATCCACAAGTCTGTATAGACCATGATCCTCAATGCCAACAGCTACAGTAGTGCGTGTCGCATGATCAACAATCGAGCACTTGTGTGCACTGAATACAACATCAAGCTGGGGAGAATGTCGCATAATCTGACTGACTGAGAGAAGATTGAGTTCCATGCCAGGAACGTAGTATACGTTGAGGAATATGAGACTCCTCCCACCAGACTAAATCTGAACGTTGCCCTTGCCAACAACTGTACACTCTTCACCTCCTCCAAATATAACTGAATCAGTAAAGGGAGAAAATTTTGTAAGCCAATCACGCCTGTGAGTGAAATGTCGAGATGCACCAGAATCAATATACCAGGCAGAAGATTTGACATGGTCTGCAGGTCTTTTAGCCATGAAAGCGTAAAAGGCACTCTTTTTGCTCCATGTGCTCAACAATATTAGCTTTAGGCTGAGATCCTCCCTGCTTCCGCTAGTCGGAAGCTAATCGATGGCGACAATCCTTTAACATATGGCCAAATTTATGACAATAATTACACTGAATCTTCTTCATCTTTGAACCATCCTGAAACACTGAAGCCCTTCTGCTGAAAAGACTGAGATGGCTGAGATTTACCTTTATCTTTGTGAAAGGATTTCGCTGCAAAGTCCTACTCTGAGGCAGACGAGGGAGCACTGCTACCAAACTGTTGTTTCCAACAATCCTACTGCAGAAGTTTGGTGCACAACTCTGGAAATTTCAGGTCAACATTAGTGGAAGTAATGTTGAGAGTCTCTATAAAGTGCTCAAAAGTTTTAGGTAGACTTTTCAGAGTAATGACTACCATATCGTCTTCCTCTATCTTCCGACCGATAGCTTCAAGCTGATCGCGAATGTCCTTAATCTTCGTGAGATGCTCCTGTAAGGACATGTGTTCATCCATCATAATGAAGAACAATTGGTTCTTTAGAAAGAGCGTGCGACTCTTGTCGGATGTCTCATGCAACTCCTTCAAATGCTTCCAGATGCCTGTTGCAGACTTGCTAGAGGGAATCTGTGGCAACTGATCATCTGTGACAGAGAGCTTGAGAAGCATTACAGTCTCTTGATTCCGATCATCAAACTTGTCCTGATCTGTTGGGACTGTGGTCGGATGAGTCTTTGTGCCTAAAAGACGGCACAAAATCTCTATGGCGGTATTTCCAAGACGGCACAGAATCTGAGAGTTTCGAATGAAACCCTAGCCGCTAGAAAAGAATCAAGAAATTGCAGAGATTTTGTAAAAAATGGCGAATTTAGGGCAAGGCGCCACCATCCATGGGCTCGTTTTTGTCAAAAAACAGCTTAAAAATCACGGACGACCTCTGAAACCACGAACAGGAGGTAGAAGACACGAAAAAATGTGTAGGGGGGAGGAGGCCGGCGCAGTTCTGCATAAAAATGCGACTTGGTGTGCAGAGATATTCAAGCCACGTGGGAGAAGACGAAGGCGCACACAGAGAGCAGGAGAATGGCGTCCTCTTCGTACGGGGAGTGCCCAACACAGACGACCCACAAAAAACGCGGGGAAGTGACTGCGAAAAATTTTATGAAGATGCACGCGAAAACCCTAGTCGAGTTCTGTAAAAAACAAATGACGCTGAAACCCTAGACAGCTTTGTGAGGAATGAAAATAATGCAAATTTTGAACATACTCAGGGAAAAAGCTTTGAAAATCTTGAACTAGTAATTTCAAAAAGAAATTAAAAATTTTTGAAGAGGCCAAGAATTTGCTCTCATACCATATTATGCAAAGTAATTGGTAAAATATGATTGTTGTATTAACAACTGATCAATGTGATCAATATAAAGAATTTACAGGAGATAGAAAATAGAAAGTTACTAAAGGAAACTTCAGAAGATCGATAAATCGATCTTATCTAATCTAATCTAATCTATCTATTTTACAGATATTTACATAAGATGACCATTAAAGTAATAAACAATATAATAATATTCTAATAATGTTTAGTATAATGGCCAGGTAAGTAACTTTCTTTTAAGTCAATCAAATTTTAGTAACGTTTTGTTCTTTAAGCGGTTTCGTTAGTTTAGTAACTTTGTATTCTGTCTTTCATTCTCCATCGTTTCTGTTATGGAAAGATCTTCTTGTGATTGCTTATTTAAGGAGTATTCCTCTCCTTTGTTGAATATTGAATATCAATCGATTATCATTTCAGATCTCTCAATGCCATTACTGCTAGTTTTTTGTAAGTTCACAAGATTGGATTGAAAATATTATTTGAAATTCCAAATAAGAATTCTGAGTTCTCCATACAATGAAGGCTGAAAAGATCAACACTGAGACTCAAAGAAATTCAACCAACGGCAATCACAGTCCTACGCACAGCAAAGGAATAGCAGCATGCAAAATGAGATCAGAAAGAGAAGAAGATCAGAAAGACAGTGTTGAGTGTGTGTAGATTTCTTTGGAAAACAAAGTGGTTTGGTGGCACAGCAGCAGTCACTTTGCGTGTTAAGGAATGATAAATAAAAAAATCATAAATTTGAAAAAAACAATTTTTTAATAAATTTATAAAATGCTTTCCCAAAAAAAATATATGCATTTGTACAGCTAAATTTGCAGGTAAATTCGAACAATTTGGGGGGCTGCTAATTATGTTCAATGTATTTTACAGTGTTTGAATGGAAATAAGCAAACTCTGGGACATAGCCTGCAACCACTTCCACTGCCTAATTACCTCACAAGCTATAACAAATAAAGGATTTAAGACATGTTAATTCACTTTACAATGAAATCAGTTTTCTAAAAAGTTCAAGCATAAGCAAGACCTCTACAAGCTATCCATAACACAAAACATTGACAACAATTCCACAGATAATACCATAGTCAAAGGCAATATTTCATAAACAAGATCTTTTAAACAACAAAAGACGGACATATAGATGGAATCAAAACCCAAGTGAAAAATAATACACGTTAATAGTTATTACCTTTTTAATAAAAGGGCTTGAAAAAATGTCTTTCAAACAAGGACCAATGTGATTGCGCAGTATCAAAGTATCCACAACAAAGTCCTCTGATCTTGTAGAAATTTGCATTAAACAAGTTAAACCCTGAAAGGATCTGTACTGATTGTGCTCCAAATCAACCTGTCAACATGTCAGACAATAAAAATTAAAAACCATATAACCCTTCAAAAGATTAAATATAAATTCTCCGAAAAAAAGATCTCATATACATCAATCCTAAATACAAGCCACATAAAATGTTATACAAAAATGGATGGTGGATGCAAAGGAAAACTGAGAAAAGGAAAAGAAGCTTCAGAAAGAACTCAAAACATTAGGAGTATAATGAAACATACTTCGATACTTTATTCCCGTACTTATGAATCCAATGGCTTATAAATCCTACTATCTATAATTTCATATTCACCCATTAAAACTCAAAAGTTCTAAAGCCACATTGTGAGTCGTCAATCTTAGTCGCTATATTCTCATGATTTTTATAATTAGATTTAATCACCATGCTCATTAAACTAAATATATATTATATTTTCAATTGATAGTCCACATTTAATACAGTTCTTATCAATAGGCACTTGCTGCTGATTGCAGACACATCGCCCAAAACCATACCGGCTAGAATGGCTTCATTTGATTGTAGAAAATTGATCAAATCTCTTGAGTACATGCATATAAACATTAAGCCTGTTCACCTGAAGTTCAAAGATTCATCAAAAACTGACCAAGTTAAATTGTCATAAGAAAAATTTA
The DNA here is from genome assembly GCA_018584345.1 of Thuja plicata. Classification (NCBI taxonomy): domain Eukaryota; kingdom Viridiplantae; phylum Streptophyta; class Pinopsida; order Cupressales; family Cupressaceae; genus Thuja; species Thuja plicata. The sequence continues at coordinate 813,187 of MU226433.1, forward strand.
AACAAGACTGACATCCCTATACTATTGGAAATTTATCTCTTCAAATTTTGTACTTACTGCAGTTTAAAACTTTAAACCAGTATAGCCAGTTATGACTCATGAATAAAGACATAATGATCAAGTACAAGGGCGAAGACACATGTTAGTCACATACAGATTGCAGTCCTTCAGGGATGGCAACAAGGGGAAGCATTCAAAAAAGTATACATTAACAAATATCACGTCACATTGGATAAATAGTTGACTAACATTGATACATAGACAGCAAAGTTGCATGGGCATGGATATGGATACATCTGTATACAACTGTAAATGACATTTATAAAAAACTCACACATACATATGCCACAATTTTATAAGCCATAATTGGAGATTTTCATTTCTCTATAAGCAATATAGACACATAATTACTACTATATCCAAAACATTTATATTGTCACAATTTCGTTATCGAAACATATAGATCAATAGAATCACATGCGATCAAAAATATCATCACATTATAATATTACAAATATAATAAATTGAAAAACTAACTTTATATAATGTTACAATAATATATATTCCACAACATTCTGAGCGTGAGGAAGGCAGTGGATGCATTTTAGGGACAACATTTTGAGGGCCATATTTTGGGGACAGTATGAGAGAGAGAGAGAGAGAGAGAGAGATTTATAAGTTCAAGATCACACACAATACTATAACCTATGTCACAAAGTTCGAGTCTCCATATAAAAAGCATGGTAAGAAAAAACCTCCTCAATGGGCTACAGTTAATAATTAAATATCTTTAATGAATCCATACTAGTCTAACCTGAAATATAAAATCCAAGTCATGTTTGAAAGCCTTCAGTTTCTCATGTCCAAATGGGGAATTATCCTCAAAAGTTGTAGGAAGCTGTACTCAAAAACTACCTTACTCCTAGACCTCCACAAGAAAGAAAGTTTGGAAGGAAATTATATTCAACTTGAAACGAATTTTCCTTGCAGCAAGGCAACAACAAATGCTTTGAAAGTCTTACAGTAGAAATATTGGTGGAGATTGACTAGTTTTTTACTTTTTTATCTTTCTGAGGCAAATTTGAATAATTAGAAAGTGTTAAAGAAAGTTTATTTGCTATTAGTAAAATGTTGGGAAAGGAAAATCAAGAAAGTTTAGAGTCCAATTTCTACTGATAACGCAAATGAAAAGTTAAAACAATAAAGGCATCATAGAAACTTTATTTTTCTTTTTTCTTTTTGTGTGCGTTTTGTTGGCTGAGCTGTAGGGGACAGCTACTGTTCCCTGACGCTTCCAACATATTTTTAAGTTTCCAAAAGAAATGGATTTTGGGGATAGTGGGGGACATTTCCAACGCATCCCCAGGATGTTTTCGACCAGGGACGGCCACATTTTTGGCTGTGTACACATCCCTGGGTGACATATTCAAAAAGGATTGAGGACTTGATCTCCAATGTCGGGTGACCCTTCTAGGGTGCTTTGAGCAGCATTTTACAAAGTTTAGGTCTTTTGTTAAGGGACCGAACTGCTGACCAGGGTGCACTGTTCCACCTAGAATGGAAGTGAGATCTTACCTTGCCAATAGCTCCCTTTACGACCGATTATTACCTCCTGATGTTGGTGTTCAGGCATCTTGTGGCTTGATAGTTGCTGTTTAGGTAAGTTTTTGGAGTTTCGACACCATTAGAGGGGGTCATACCATCTACAGTACTTGTTTTACAGTCCTTTCCAGGTCTGGTTATTGCTGAGAAAATTATATTATAACCTGCCACAAGTTGAAAAATATAAGGCAGTTGAAGGTGTTCAAAAAATGTTGTCTCAAATTTTGGACAGTGGCCGGTGTTCCTTGGCTTAAAAACAAAGGCTGCTGAGTGTGTATGAATGTGTTGCAGACATCAAAACTGAACTAGGTATTGTTGGGGAATGTTTCAGACCTGTATTGACCTTCTTTCCTGCCATTTGGAAGTTGTTGCAAGCTGGGATGCACATTAGTATTGACAACATTGGTGGGTTACCCAAAGTGAGGTTGGAGGTTGATGACAGAGTTTTCACTTACTGTAGCATACTGTATCAGACCGATTGCAGACCGATTGCAGACCTGTGTGCACTCATATTGATGTATTTACTCTTGTTATCTTGTAATGTTGCTCATTAATCATGTGGGAACATCATGATGTAGTATTTCAACATTTGAGATTGTAACAGCAGTGAAATACTTGAATTTTCCTATATCATACTTAGACATGCTATTTATGTTTGTGATTGTATTGTCAAAAACCAAAAAAAAATGAGGGTGATTGTTACAGTGAATGGGAAATCCAAATTTTAAATGGTCTCCTTGCATAGAGGAATGTTTTATCAGTAAATGTGAAATGCATTTTTTAAATGATCTCCTGGATCCCCACATAGAGTAATGTTTTAACTTTATATGTGCCAGACTGCTTATGCTCTTATCTTTTCATTTGTTACTAATTCTTTTACTCTCGAGTCGCATTGAATGTTAAGACATGAATATGCTCTACTTTTAACAATCTTATACTCTTCAAAAGACCAAGAACTTTGAGAATTGCAGAACTCAAAGATTAACAATCTTCAGTAGATTGCAACACAGAAGATTATAGGTAAACCCAAGTATATGAATTAAATGGCATTGTAATTATCAAATTACTTCTTGGATGGAGAAAAATCAATCTTGCACTTTTTTCTCATAAACATGAAAAGCAATACATGCAACCATCAAATAGTAATTGGGAAGCCATGAGCTAAATCCACCCAAAAAATTCAACTCCCAAATTCCAAGATGAGTCCACAAGCTAAAAATAGAATATTCTTTTCACCTACAATAAGCTCATCATAATCCACTCACCACCTTAAGTGCTACATTTTAGCTCCAATCTCCATTCAAATATGTCTTTACCCATGAATCTGATTGAGCCCTTTTTTTAAATAGAGCTCAAAGGGATCCATGTCACCACAGACTATTTGCTTTGATTAAGGCTCATTTCGACATTTTCTCAAGGCCGAAATCAACTCCCCATTGCCTTGAAAATAGCAATTTTATGTTCTATAGCCTGAAAAACAAAAAAGTTTTTAATGTTCTCAACATTAGGGTGCAAGGTTGAGACACCTTTCCTAACAATATATTTTGATTTTAATACATATTTCAGACCAGAATATGTTCTCAATAATACATTAATATACAATTAGAACTAATGGCTTGTGTGACTCCTTTCTAAGTAGAGTTCGCTTCTAAAGAAGCAATGATTTATTGTTAGCTTTTAACTTCTTTCACATATCAATTTGGAAAGGCTATTTTCTCATTAAGGGAATATATATTAAGATTAAGTATATAAATGCTGCACTGCGAGAACTTGAATATAAATAAATCCACACAAGAAACACAAAGATATATATTTTATTTTTCAAGGTCAAAATCAGCATCTAGAGCTTTGGCAATTGCATTTTTAAGTTTTATAGCCTGAAAACTGCAGCCTGAAAGTTGCATTTTTTTTCTTAACATTAGGATGTGAGGGAGAGACCTTTCCTAAAAATACATTTTGATTTTAATACATTTAATTCTTACTAATATATTAATATGCAATTACAGATAATGATCTGTGGGACTACTTTCTAAGTAGACTACAATTTGCTTCTAAAAATGCAAGGATTTACTGTTGGACTTTAACCTCTTTAACATTTTTTATTTCAAAAGGCTATCTTCTTGTAAGGGAAAACATTTTTTTATGATTTAAGTTATAAAAATGTTGCCCTGAAAGAAGTTAAATATAAATAGACTGACGCAAAAGGACATGTAAAGATATAAATTTTATTTTAGGCAGAAAATGCAAAATTGATAACAAAATATTGAAAAGGTAACAGATGAAAAGAAATATTACAGCTATCTCACTTGCAGATTGCAATTTAACAACCATTTCTTTCAATTCTTGAACTCTCTCCACAAGTTTAAATGGTGTGCTCTCCACTGGGTAAGGCTTAAGAAGAACAGGTGCTTCGGTCTGAATGTTGGCAAATTCCAATTTATTTAGCTCCACCTGCAAAGAAGAACACCAAAACCAAATGACAGAACTGAAAATAAGAATATAAATTCAAAACAACTCAATTCTCTATCAAGATGCGCATAAAAACTGCATCTATAATCCTTTGTTAGATTAGTCATCTGAATTTGTAAAGAATCATTACCAACATGTTGTCCTTTACATGCTACTGAAAACCAATATTACATGACACTGAAAACCAATATTCCTAACATTTGACGTTAATTATTACCCCACTGCCCTCTTGCAATATACTGAAAGAAAAAATAGCAAAAGTACCAATAACAATACAAATGCATAAGGTCTACACATGTCCCTTTTCTGAACAACTGAGCAAAAGAATGGTCAGTTACAAATATAAATGTTTAAAATCAATAGTGTTTTATATATTATACATCAATAATACATAATTACTAATTAGCATATATATTTGAAAGCTACCTCATTATACTAACCCATTAATACATGTAACTTATGATTTAATATAGCACATTAAATTCCAAAAAATGTAAATCCCCATCATAAAGATAAAGTCCAATGAAATCTACTTTTGATTTTTCTTTACAACTCCTTTGGATATACTTTCAAACTAGTAAAATAATAAAACATATTATAGCTAAAGATGTATGAATGTTTAAGTTTAATACCAGCTGCCATAACTTGAATGGTGCCTACCAAAATTGATGAGAGAATCTAAATTCTCTATAATGTGCAAATAGAACAGCATATCTTAACCTAAGAAGTTAGATATATCCATATTCCAAGTAGTTAACTAGAATTAACTTTAGGATTCCACCAATCAATCTGCTATTTCACCTAAATTATTCAAATATAAAGAAACATTAAGCAACAAGAGATCCTTAATAATCCACGCTGCTAATACAGGCCATGAACCCACATCTGACAGGAAAGATCTGTCTGATGCAAGGGGGAATCCTGAGGATCATGATTGGCCACTTACTGGTTTTTTTACTATAGCTACATGGTCTGCAGTTAATCAACATTTGAACTTGTGTTTACATTGTTTTAGGCTTTGCCTAGCTTGGACGTTGAGGTGTAATTCCATCTAGATGACTTGTGTTTTCATTTTATGTTGTTGCTCCTCTTAGTATTTTCATTTTGATTAATAAAACTGTGAATTATGTTATAACTAGTGTTATGAGACTTGTTAAGTCTGCATAAGGACACGCACAACCAGGTTCAAGGCAGCTTCACCGAATCAATAGACTCAATTGCAAACTCCCAATTTTTGCTGATCCTTTTTTACAATAAAGGAACATAAACATGAATCGAAAACCCCAAAAAGATAAACAACAATTCAAAACTTCAGAAGCCTTTTCTAGAGACCTGTTAGCGCTGTTTATTGATACACAGGTGCAAATACAATATCTTTTCAGATTTGAATGCCAGAAGACTTCTTCCTCTAGTCATGATCACTCACCATCCCTCTCAGGGAAGGCAGATCTCATCACACGTTTTGTCTGTGACAAGATGCAGCAAAAGTGGGTTGCACTTAAAATAGCTCCAGTTGGTAGCATTCGACATAGGGTTTCCAATATAGGACAACACCTTCTCTTGCATGTTAGGCCATATGATATTTTCCCAAAGTCCATTCCTAAAGAGACAACCAGGGTGGAAATTGTTTACAAAATCTTTTCAGATTTGAATGCCATAAGACTTGAAACTGTTATGAACACTGCTGTTGGCATCAAACAGCTAACATTATCATGTATTGTATTGAAGCCCAAGGTTAATACAAATGTCAAATGTGCTACCAGAATTATTCCTGCAACTCATACCGTCCTTCTCTTGTAGCCTAAATTGCTGAATTGTGGGACTTTTCGGGCAATTCCAGGTATGAAACGTACCAGAATCAGATTCTGAAATGAATCTCCTGCGGGCACACCAGGAGTTCGTGTTTTTAGATGCCAAATAATTAGTGATTCTAGTTTGATCTTTTTGATATTCTTAATGTTAATGTTTGTAGCTTCAGTCGTATAATCATTTAGAATATATATAATACTTAGATATTGATTAATAATAATATATTATATTCGTATATATATATATGTTATATATTATATATATTATTAATAATATATATTATGCAAACTTATATTATTCTAATATATATGATTGATTAATGAAACATTATAATGAATAGACATGTCCCATGAAAGGACATGTCTCTCCTAGCCTCTTTCTCAATATAAATGCAAAGAGATTGTTGCATTTGAAAAACACATACTAAATACAACATAGAGTGCTATTACATTTGCAGCTATCCTAAAACTTAACATGGTATCAGAGCCAGACTGCAAATGTAGAAGATAAATATACTTTAAAAGATTTTATTTTTTTGCTTTATCTGAATAAGCTGCTTGCTTCCCTGCCAGCCCGATAAGTATTGGGTGTAAATTTAAAAAAAATAATAATAATAATAATAATTTTTTGATCTCTGTCAGGTGTATATCAATCCATGTATAAATAAGAGAACAGATCCACGTGTTTCTGTTGGAAAAGGATCTAATGGGCTTTCCTTTGCACATAATAACGGGCCTCATAATAGTGTTTGATACAAATGACGGATGCATTAGAAAATGGAGGTTCTGAAGAGATCATATCTCTGGATTTTGGCACCGAGAGTCATAAATCCACATCCAACATCGGATACATGAATATTATATAGTATTCTCAAGATACTTTAATATTGTGGTCATATTCCTTGCGCACCAGTGGTCTATAATCGCTATTTAAAGGTGTAGAC
>MU226433.1:840586-881920 GCA_018584345.1 Thuja plicata
GCTTCATCAGAGATTCTACCCTCCAAGGCTCTTCAGCTACACGTTCTCATATGAATCCCTCATTTTGAACAGCATATTCGACTCCCATTAGACATTACGATTCTTCTAGAATCCAATTGTTCTATTCCGGTTCGGATCGTTTCCTTAGACCAGCTCTGATACCATGTTAAATTTTGAACCAGAATGCAATATATAGAAACACAGAAAAGCATAAGAACATATGACACAAAAAAGACACTAATATTTATCCTGGGAAAACCCTCCAACTTGAGGAGAAAAACCCAGCCACACAAGAAATGATGCTTTATTGATAAAATAATAGAGATCTGTGTACAATGCTTCAAATTGAACCAGCAATCCATCTACTACACACAGAACCAGCAATATAATGTGTGTCTAACACCCAACCAATGCACAAGACAAAGAAATATATAGAAGAGTTGATTCTTCATCCTCGAAATTGAACTCTTTAAATTCCAAGCACAAGTCTCTTCATTTCAAATGGATGTCTCTTCACATCTCCATGCAAGTCTTTTCAATTTCCAAATGCAAGACCCTTCGCATTTCTTGGACAAGTGATTTGCCTTCAGGAGAAAGATAACTCCCAACTCCCGACACTATATAACATCAACAGTATTTGCCCCTAGGATTTTACCAAGGATTGCCATCCAAACCCCTTGCATTACAAAATGTCACAACCATTTCTAAAAGTTGGAAAAAGTAGAAGTTGATTGTTTCAATCATTACCACGAACACTTGTCCACCTAGCTCTTTCCCAATTAAAATCTCTACCAACTTCTGTATGTAACCTTGGAATTTTTCCTATGGTGGTTTTTTGAACCCCAAGCCTAGTAAATATCTTGGTTTTTTTTTTTATTCTCTTTCCAAACAATCTAAGGACTTTGGACATGATTCTATGATTATCTCTGAACCTAGGAGTTTGTCAACATCAATAGGGATTTCCAAGACTAGATCATTTTTGTTGTTTAAGTAGAAAAAAACTGAAAGGTTTAACTAGAAAAATTTATGAGAGAGAATATCTCCGACTTCAAAAATTAAGAAAAGGTCTTGGAAAGCTAAGAAGACAACAAACCATAATCCTTCCCTTTCTCTTTGGCTCTATTTTATTTATGAGATGTGACCTATGTGAAGTCGTTCTTTACACAGATCTTGCAGTTTCTACCCAAGCAAAACAATAAAAGGCAAAAAGGATACTAGGAGACTTACTCTTATGGCTGCAATCATGAGCCGGGTAATTGTATTGGTGGCTATTTTTGCATTCAAAGGGGAAAGACTCATGGCCCAAAAATTACTCCAAAAATATTTATTCAAGATGAATATTGTTGGCTTTTGGATTTGGCTTGGAGAGGTTCACTCTGACATCGATGTTAACATATTCCCTGGCTTTCCTTTCCTTGATGAAGCCAAAGAGCCCTAGCTTGAATTCATGGTTATCTAGCTTGAATTCATGGTTATCTATTATCATTTTCATTATGCTTTCATGCAAGAAAATCAAGGCAAGCCTAAACAAAGGAACCAATACTTGTATCTCAAAGGTATATCCTTCATGTATCAAATCTATGGTGAAAGCTTTCATGAGGCTTGTTTGTGAAAATGGCAACCTCCCTCAAAAGCTCTAGTCCTGCCTCCACCTTGTTGAAGACTATCGTAACATGTCCATTGCCTACAAGAGCAATTTCCAGGTCACAAAGTGGTTGCCATGTTTTTTCGGCCAATTTACTCTAAAGAATGAGAGTGGTACAAGCTCCTACGAATTTGCAGATTAAACCTGAGGGAAGAGCCTATCTTTGGCCACACAATCAATGAAAAAGTGTGAAATTTAAAATAAAAGATAAGATTTCCACAAACGAAATTAAAACTTCAAATTGTACTCACCTCCAATAGAGCAAAAAGATGAATTGCATAAACATAATGAATTGAAAGCATGATTCAAACCAAAATGTAATACCTCTTGATAACAAATGGATGTGCTCTGTAAATGATTTACTCACTTTGATAATATCTATTTGCTCCAAATTGATATGAAGCAACAATGGACTTGATCTCAACTTATAGAATTTTAATGAGATGGATGAATGGCTAAGATTTGATCTTTGATCATGTGTTTACCCCATTGATGGTGAAATGGATGTGGAGAGTTGGCATCTATTACCCATTTTCATGGAGCTAATTAGTTAGTTATCTCATGTTGATTGATGACTTAAGTGATTTGATTGGATTGTTAGCTAAATTGATTAACGAGCTAATTGTTGTGCTCCACGAGGACGCGTCCCCTGGACCTTTAGACCTGCTCCCATCCTCAATACGGTACAGTGATGCGGGGGCAGATTTTTGTCGTCTCTAATGGCGTTTCAAAATGGGCAAATCCGGTACCATCCCCAAATCGCCACTTTGAGAGCAGCCGGGTATGGGGGTACGGCTGGAAGTCCCCTACCCGTCTTGGGGACTTCTGGCCGTCCCCCATTTGCCCAAGCCATTTTTGGACTACCAGTGTTAAAAAATAAGGCATTTTTTAATTTGAAAAAAAGGCTAGCTGGCCCACAAGGACACCCAAACCACATTTAACAATACCAAAACCTAATCTAAGCATAAAATAACCAAAAAGAAGAAAAATAAATTCATTTTCACATTCACAAAGGAGAAGAGCAGCTAGAGAAGGAGCAACCAGTCAAGGAGTGAACAACAGTTGAAAGGGGAGGTTAGGGCATCAAATCTACTTGATTTAGACTCTTAGACCTGCCATCTACTGATTATGGACAGTTATATATTATTGCAGAATTCTATGTTTACTGTTTAGTAGTTTAGTTATAGTATTTACATTTTAATATTTTATGTCATTTCATGGTTGAAATTTGGAGCCTTTGGGCATTTTTGCTATATGTATGCCATATATTGACAATGAAAGCATTTGAATTTTGTTATTTTGCTTATCGATTCACATGTGAAATCTCAACTCAAGTCTAATGCTATGTATTAAGCTTCTAATATGTCTATGATGAATGCTTTATCAATGTTATGATATGCATATTTGAAATTTCTCCATATATATATAAATTCCCCTATTTTTTTAATAGTCGTCCCCTACAGTCCCCTAAAAATTGGCCCTAAACCGTACCCGTACCGAAAACACATCCTTGTCCCCTAAACCATCCCCATCCCCAAAACTCTGTGGAACATAGGTTAATTGAATTGATTGATTAGTTAACTGTGTTGATTGATTTGCTAACTAAATTGATTGATTACTTAACTTTAATTAGTTGACTTATGGGGTGTAAATCGTGTTTTTTATTAAATTAGTTATGGATGATAGATTTATTTTGACTTATTTCAATATTTGAGGGGAAATGATTTATTTAAATTAACTAAGTAATAAGGATCATTTAATCACTTTTATTTTAAAGATCATTTAATCACTTTGATTTTGATAATTGAAATAATTAAGGAAGAATGAATCATTTCAAAGAGTGGATGAGTGACCATGTTATTAGGTGTCAAAATGTGGGCAAAAGTATGGAGATGAGCATATGCAAGATTTCAATGTCTACAGAACAACAAAGTGAGGCCTGAATTGAGCTGTAAGCAGTCAGCATTTGTAATTTTGGATTGAACCTCCTTTAGGGAGGGGATTAACAAGCTCACCAAGGACAGACCCTGCATCAGTCAAGTGAAAACAGAGAAGGGACCGACTGAAAGCGAGTGCAAAGGGCAGATCCTAAAGGCTGTTGCACACTTAAACAAAAAATAGCCCTTAACCATCAATCGACTCATTGTAAATCAAATGTTGGGGATTCAAGAAATCACACAAAAATCCCAAAGAGGTCATCCATTTGAGTTTTCACTAATAAAGCTTTATTTAATAATACATACTCCCACAAATTAACTTTTAACAATCTAAATTCCTCAAACTAACACAATTTAGTAATTTACTTACAAAAAAAATCTTAATTCAAAACAATTGTGCAAATTAACCTAAAAGTATTATGTCCAAATGGTTGTAAGGTAACAAGTAATGAACAATGTTGTAAAAACTGACCTAGGCTTCTTCTACCTCAAATTAAGAAATCCCTCAAATGACAGCCACAATATGGCTAGGCTGTAGTGTAATAATTATGAAGTGCATTCCAGTATTATCCATGTTTTACAAATCTTGAAAACGTGATCCCCGCTGATAGCAGAGTGCAGCAGTCCCACCTTAATATTTATCAAAAGCATATGGCACCATTGTACCGTGGCACCTTTGTATTGTGATGATTCACCTAATCATTGTAAAAGTATCTTAAGAACGAGACCTGCTCACCGAAGATTTATCAAGTGCATGAGGCAATGTTGTGGAGTAACGATTAAGTACTACATTTGGGTATGATTCATGTTTACTACATGTGGCAACATTGTGGTGTCATGATTTACCTAATGAACGTAAAAAACTTGCGAACAAAACCTAATCTCGCCCAAGAAATATAGAATACGCGATGCAAGTTTGTGGTGTAATGATTATGAGGTTCATTTGCGTGCGGTCCATGATTACAACTCTTAAGAATGCGGTGCAATCTAAACTTATCCCAGGATACGGTCAAAATTTATCAAGGACAAAGGGGAAAAAACTATTACCAATCATGAATCTGCTAGGCTTGAAATGAGGACTAATTTATGAAAAAAAGAAGGAAAAGAAAACATATAATAGTCTTAATTCTGCCAACTAATCAAGACCAATTAACCTAAATACAATCTTTATTCAGCTGACCACAGCATCATACCTCTAAAGGATGAATATATTTGCTTCCATCTTCAGTGGTTTGCAGCCCTTCGTGCTTAAACGGCGTATTACTGTTATCCACAAAAATATTATACCTATCCTGCGGACGACTAATGTTCGGCAAATGAAATGGCACACGGCTGCGCCCGCCGGCAGTTTTCTTGTCCCTGGAAACCACCTTCACGCCAGAAGAGCCAGCTTCCGCCCTAGACTCCGCCGTCTTCGAAACCCCAAACTCCCTCCTATTATTCCCGGCCTTCTTTTTATTGCCATAAACCAATCGAAAACCGCTCTCCAGGTCATCCAAACTGCCTGGCTTGCCCCCTTTCTTTAACTTCTTGAATTCGTCCATTGAAACGTCCACGCGCTCAAGGATATCATCCTGGACATCGGCAATCCATTCATAGGCATCGTCTGGATCCGCTGGAATGCCGGCCCCCCGCTTGCAGAGCGAAGGAGATGTTCCAATCTCATTCAGAAGGCATTCCGAGTGATCTTTGAGATCTTCGATAGGGTGTTTGAAGTCGGGAAAATTGTTGTAGAAGTGGAAATCTGTTCCGAGCGGTATATTTCGGATAGAATTGCTGAGTTTTTCAACAGATGAAGCGAGAGGGCCTCTTACGAGTTTCTGCAAGTTTTCAGCACGGTCCTTGACGGTTTCTTCATTTTCTGACTCCATTTTAGCTGAACAATTGGAGTGTGTGAATTTATGATTTCACACCATTTGGCAAGGGGTTTTGTCCAGAGTAAAACGAAAACAAAATTTCTTGGTAGGGTTTCCTTGTGACCTGTCAAAGCTCTTAACCAAGATTCAAAAACCTGTTAAGTTTCCGCATTTGCTAATTTGTACGTTAGACAACAGAAGTCGTGTCTTTATTATAATTGAATGTTATTGGCAAATCTCTTTTCCATCGAGGGCCAAAAGAATGAACAAATGATTTTAACGATGTCTACGAGGCTCAGCACATAAGGGCCCTGTTAGCACTACATATCAAAATTTTCAAATTTCCATGTTTTGGCATTTTTTCCCATGTCTTTTGATTCAAAATTCATGTCAGTTCATGTCAAAAATCAAATTTATGGTTAAGTCTTCAAATTGTCTTATTCTAAGTTTTAGTTGCACACTTGAACTGATTTTTTTAAGTGTCTTTTTAGATGCGCAAGTGAGCGACGAGTCATTTTTAAGTGTATCGCACAGTCGCGGTCATGTCTCGTTTAGTCAAGTTAGGTGTGCGAGTGAGCAACTTGGTCGTTAATTTGTGTTAATTGCGCAATCGCGATGTAATTTTGAAGTCAGGTTATTAGTGTGTGACTGAGCGAGTTTGAAATATTTTGTATGTCGCTCACTCGCGGGGGATCAAGTTCTATGAAAAAGGTTCAGCAAGTCAGCGATGAGTTAAGTTTTTATGTATCGCACAATCGCGGTGGTCTTAGGTCTTTCACTTTTTGGTCCGCGACTAAGCGAGTGATGAAAGAGAAGGTCTAGTCGCTCACTCGGGCTAAGTTATTATGCATATCATTTGAACCCGCGAGTGTGCGAGGAAGTCATATTTTTTGCAGTGCTCACTCGCGCAAGTCTTAACTATTGTATTTTGTGCAATGCGAGTACGCAATACAGTATATTTTGATCATCAAATGGTTCATGTCGCTCAGTCACACAGGAAGTATTCACTGTTTTAAAACTGCGCGAGTGCGCGACTAAGTGATCAGTTTTGTTCTCTCTCACTCGCCAATGGTTCGCTGTTTCAAATGATAAGCTCGCGAGTGCGCGATGAAAGAAAGACAAGAGGCTATCGCCCACTCGCCCATGAATAAAGTCAAATGAGAAAACCCTAGCGGGTGTGCAATTGAGAAAGCATATTGGCTATCACTCAATCGCAGACAGTGTGATGGTTAAGTTTTCAAGCCCGCGAGTGCGCGATGAAGAGGATTGAAAGGCGCTTGCTCAGCCGCGAAGGATTCTTTCATAAAGAAATCTCAATAGTGAATATGCGACTATGGTGAGAAAAGGTCATCGCTCACTCGCTAATGCTTGTGAGCTGAAATATTTTGCAGTGCGAGTGAGCGACTAAGTAAAAGTGCGTAATGAAAATAGTCATCGCTCACCCGCAGAGATATAAAGACAAATCAGAAAGTCATAGTGACTGCGCGACCAAAAAATAATGTATGATTGTTTTGAAAACCCGCTCACTCGCTCAAAGCGCAAAGCATGATAAGTAGAGGTCAGCAAGTGTGCGACTGAGAAATGATTGAGTAATAAAGATCATATCGCTCACTCGCAAGGTTTCAAAGAAAGTAAAGTTTTGAGCGGCGAGTCCATGACTGATAAAAGGAAAAGTAACGTTTCTCACTCGCTCAAGTATAAATACAAAGCATAAAGAGATAGCGAGTGCGCGACTATCAAATGATGAAGTTGCAAGCTACGTCATCGCCTAGTCGCAGAGCATATGAATCAAAGCAAAGACAGATCGCGAGTGCGCGACTGCTTAGAAGGAAAGGTCTTGTCGCTCACTCGCAAGGACAATTTTGAATATAAGCAAGGTACAGCGGGTTGGTGACACTCCAGGTATGATCCTGAGAGTGAATTAATCACTGTGGAGCAGGCCAGGTTGCTGGTACAAAATAGTGGAGTACTGTTGATGCCCGGTTGGGACTTACAGTCCACATTTATCATCGATTAGATCAGGAGACAAGAAGATCCCCTATTGAAAACAAAGTTTGAGATGGATGAAGTTCTTAAAGGATCAAGTTTTGATCCTAAATCTAAGACTCTAGCTATCTGGTCATTGGCCTCTGCTACACAAAAGCCTCTAGTCATGACCATAAGAGAGGAAAAGAGAGCAGACAGGATGATTTGGAGTCTGCAGAACACTAGTGACACTGATATAGCTCAGTTGATGACTCAAGTATCATTCATGAACCTAGCAAAGGTTGATGACTTGTCTAAAAGATATGAAACAACTTATGGCCAGATGATGGCATTGGCAAAAAAGCATGAAGAAGTTGTAATTCAAAATCACACCCTGGAGGAACAGATTGCAAAATTAGAGGAAGTAGTGGAGAGTAAGAGAGAGAAGACTCCAGTCCCTCAGGAAATAGCAAAAGTTGAAATAGATACTGCCACTAAAATAAAGGGAGATTCAACATTGGTAGAAGGCCAACCCAAAGAATTATCACAAGAACAGAGTGTAAATGTCATGTCTGTTATATTGTCTATATTGCAACATCGAATTGATGTTTTGAAACAAAATACTGACATAGTGTATACAATGTATGGCTCAATGCAAGAAGCATCAAAGATAGCCATTGAAGCTATGACATTCTTGGAGCCCATATTTAAGACTTGGTCAGGAAGAGACAGGTTGATGGACAAATTGAAGACAGCCATGTTATACAGTGATAACTTTCCTAATAAAATCACAGATACTATTGTAATGATCAATGAGGTGAATAGTACATATGGCTTCTTCAATGGTAAGGCTGACTTAATAAATAAATAATTGCAACTATTTGGTGACCAATGCCCTCCCCTGATCCCAAAGATATATGATGAAGCTGGCATTCTGAAGCCACAATCCGATTGGACAGATGGATTTGACAGGATATTTATGGATGAGGAGATGAAGCAACACCTAGAGAAGGATGTCAATGCTGAATGTTGCAATGAACTGATTGACAACCTCTTCAAGGCTGAGAGAGATACGGCAGAGTTTGTTTCAGAGGCCAGAACAACCATTGATGCCAGATGGACAAAACCTGTGGGAAAGCTAGAACAGGTAAAGACTTTTGATTGGCCCACCACCAAAGAGGTAAACATGTGGGAAGTGAAGTTGAAAGGATGAAGAGGATATTGTCAAACTGCAACAACAAACCCTGTCCAAACTTCGCCAACTTTTGCCACCTGTTTTCTGTTACAACTTTTGTTTTTATGCTAACTACAAAATTGTTGTTGAAAAATATTTTGTAAATCCTTCCCATGTAGTTTGTAGCTTGTTGCATCCTTAGTTATAAAAGGATTCCAAGACTACTGGGAAGAGGATAGCCATTTCTCATTTGGAAGTACAAGTTAAAATGTACAAACTCTGGTTTAAGACCAATACATTTTTAGGGTTCTAAAATTACTGTTGAATGTATTAGCAATTCTGATTATGAATACAAAATGAAATCCATCAATAGTTTCTGAAACATATGATGAGTATTTTGTCTTCATTATGGTTTTCTGAATTTTATGTAAATTGAATGCTCAAGGAATGTTCAATTTATACATCTATTAGGCATATTTTGAAATAGTTTTAGGGTTCTTTCAAGGAAATATTAAAATTGCCTTAGGATTATTTTCAGTAAGATTCAGGGTTTATAATGAATTTGATGAATTAGTTTGTTTTATGTGCGAGGATAGATATATAAGGTATATCTATGTTTATGCCAAATTTTGTAGTTGTTTTAAATTTTGTTCATGAGCAAATTGGTTAAAGTTATTCAGAAGTGACTCCATGCCCTAGGATTTAAGCACTAGTCTGTTTTCCACTGAATTAAGTGACTATCATTATCAAAATTGATCTTTACCTTTATGTTAGATGTGTCCAATAAATATTACAGTGGTCAATCCCTGTAATTCCATTCATGTTCTACTAGGATAATTTAGTGATTTGATTATTCTGAGTTGGAAGGGTATTCCCGCTCGAGTTTATGGAGCTCAAAGTGTAGAGGGTTTAAAAACCTTGTTTCTGTCATTCTGTATCTTGCTTGGTCAGTATCTGGGATAAATAGAGAAAGCTCTTTGAGAGTATTTTTATGTCAGCAAGAAAAGGAACTAATAGAAAATGGTGACTCTACTAGGGACTTCTATCAAGGAATGCGTGAAATGTTAGTCTGAAGATAATATTTCATATATATAGATTCCTTGAAGTCCAGTTTTTGAAATCACAAGTTGTGTATTGCACTTTATTGAATCATATGCTCAAATACCATTGTCAAAGTGAATTTTCATTATTTTATTCCCAAAAAAAATTGTGTGGCGACTCTGAGTTATTGGTTATAGTGTCTCTAAGGGGAACATTAGCAAATCAAGTGTGTGAGATTTCATTTTGGACAAAATGAGGAATGCAAAAGCAAACATAAAAAATCACTCTCAAGCAACATCAAAGAGTGATGTTTCTAAAAATTCTAGAAGGAAACATTCTAGGAAGGGAGAATCTTATAATAACACCTCTTAGAAGCCTAGATCTGTAGGCCCCGGTCAGTCCTTAGGTACTATTCCTGAGAAAGAAAGAAATGAACCCTAAGTCTGACACTACTGGTTACTTTGAGGATATATTTAACCCTAGACCAAAAAATGTATATCAAGAAAAGGGGGAGACATCAACCTATTTCAAGGGTATCCCTTATGAACAGGTTGAGGACCAAAGAGGAGATAATCTGATGAATATCTATGATTCTTCCAGTTTTGATATTCAGGGAGTCCTCAGAGATAATGACCTCTTGAAGAGGGATTTAGATGAATTACTGCTTATCAAGCAGAAAAATGATGAGGCTAGAGAGGAACAAATTATAAATGCAATCACTGAGAGAGAGAGAGAGAGAGAGAGAGAGAGAGAGAGAGAGAGAGAGAGAGAGAGAATNAGAGAGAGAGAGAGAGAGAGAGAGAGAGAGAGAGAGAGAGAGAGAGAGAGAGAGAATTTAAAAAAGTAGGTTGCCCAATTAAAATTGGCAGCTCAGGGTGCTAATGAGGGATTTCATGGCTTGAATAAAGAACTTTTAGGAGATGTAGACGCCCTGAGAAAAGAATGCCAAGAAAGAGAACACCTGCTTAATAAAAGTGATTCCAGAGATACAGGCCCTGTGGTGAGGCAAGTCATTAATTATGAAAGTCAAAAATCTCCTAAGTCTCGGATATCTACACAAAATGTATCAACAGCTAATGTTACACAATAGTTGTTGATAAAGGAAAACAAAAGCTCACTGGCATTAAATTTTCTAAACCTAATATTGAAGAGGGTATATCTCAAGATATGTTCTCACTGGATGTGGAATTAGAAAGGGCCAGAAAGGCCAAGGATGATATTGAAAGGCAATTGGAAAAAGCAGAACTAGAAGTTGTTACTACATAAATGAAAAGAAGGATTGCTTTCTTGAGTTCCATGACTAATCCCAATGTAACAAATAATACTACTACAGCTAGTCAAACTATGCTTGTATTTAATTCTAGTATTCAGACCAATAATGCTAATACAAATACCCAAACATATGGTGCAACTCAAGGAGTTGCATCACAGTCAGGAGTAAGTGGACTTAACAGAAATATTAGCCACCAAAATGTAGGCATTGGCCAAAGCATTGGTAATATTGGCCATAGTGTTGGCCAGAATATGGGCACTAATTTTCAAAGAAGACCTATTCATTTGGAGAGATATAGGCAACTGTTTTTTGATGGTATCCCTGGTCAACCAAACCCCATTCCTAATGAAGTCAGAGATAAAATCCCCAAATTCAGTGGAAATAATGCCATAACTGGTGAAAAGCATCTAAAAGTCTTCTCGGATACAATGAATGATTATGAGATTGGAGATGAAGATGTTGTGATGAAGTTATTTGTGCAATCCCTGATTGAAGATGCAAGAGATTGGTACTAAGGATTGCATGATCATAGTATCTATTCTTGGGATGAATTTGTTAGAAGTTTCAAAGAACAGTATGGTGACAAAATAAATTCTGGTTTTATGTTAAATGAATTCAACAATTTGAAAAAGTTTGCTAATGAAGGCATTGTTGAATTCAATGTTAGGTTTCAAAAAGCTATGTATAAGTTGTTCCAAGTATTGAGACTGGATGAAAATGTATGCGTTACCACCTACTATAATGCTTTAGATGGGAAGATTGCTTATCTGCTTAGAGATAAAGATCCTCAGACTATGAGAGATGCGTATAAATTGGCCATAAACATAGAAAGCAATAGAAGAGCTTCTAGCAAGCTTGGCAAACGGGATGACAGTAGACTCTGGAAAGAGTCAAAAACACAATCAAATAAAAATCCCAAGGAAGAAGATAAGATGGAAACATTGGTAAGTGTGGTGAAAGATCTTGCTACTAAGGTAGACAAGAATGAAAAAGGGTTTCAAAATAATAGGCCACAATACCAAAGGTAAGATAAGTCTTACAGGCTACAAGATTTTCCCTATAAAACTCAGTGGAAGGATGGAAAACCTCTGTCAGAAGAACAAACTGATCCTAAGAACAAAGACATCCCTGATCCATTGAAAAACAAAAATGCACATAATGTGGAAAATACTCCTTGGTGCATGGCCTGTAATATGCCTCATTCCCCTTATCAATGTGCAGTAGCTCAGGGTATGGTGGAGCAAAGTGAAAACATTGGAACACAAGAAAGCCATAGTGAGAAAAAACCTGCAATAAACATGTGTGCACTTATTGTTGAAAATGACAATGGTAGCTCAGAGGAAGAGACACAAGAAAACATGCCGATCACAGTAAATAATACAAGCACTAAGTTATAACATTTTCAATTTGGAATGCCTAATGATGAGGAGATAAGATTTCTAACTATTGCTACTGTGATAGAGGCGAGAAGTTCATATCAGCTTAGGAATAGAAAGGTTGATAAAAGTGGGGAACAACCTGATTCACCTATTATCACAGAAGTCATAAGGGAGGAATCTACACAAGGTGAACTGAAGGACACTGGTTAAAAAAAATAAAGATACCCCCACTCATGAACAAAAAACAAGACAGTTAAAGGAGAGTAAAGGCAAAATATCTTCTGACAATGTCAGGAGTTTCCCATCTTTTAACATGAAACAATCCTTATCTCATATGAAAGTCTTTGTCCCTTTGCTTGAGATGTTTAAAATCAAAGAGCACCGAGAAGCAACCTTCTCATTGTTATCTGATTTGCCTAGTATGCATGATAATACCAATTTGAATGATGAATTGAAAGGTGAGCAAGAAGAAAAATATGGAATCCCAGTCTATCTAGGAAATATAATTATCCAAAAGCCAGATTAGATTGATCCTTTTTATGTAACACTTCTCACAAATAATATGCTATTAAAAATTTGAATGATGGATTCAGGGGCTGCTGCTAATGTGATGACTTACACTGTCATGAAGCAATTGGGTTTAAAGGTGGACACTACTTATGGTAAATGTTATGCCATGGACAATAGGGAAGTACCTATAGTAGGAACTTTGCAAGGATTAGAGGTAAAACTTGTTGCATACCCTAAGGTCACTTTTAAAATAGATGTTGTGGTTGTGGATTCACCACCCCATTATGGCATGCTTTTATCAAGACAGTGTGCTACAGCCATTGGAGGACATGTACAATTGGATTTGTCTTTTGCTACTATTTCTATAAATGGGGAAAAAGCAAAACTATTGAGGGAGCCCAGATCTCCTGTTTATGTTGAAAATTTTGAACCAAACATGTTGAATTGCTTTGTGGATGTAGATATGCATAATTTCAAGGTTGAAAAGATTCAACCACAGTTGAATAACACAGATCCCATAGTGGAATAATTAGAACTGCAACAAATTGGACTGTGGCAAATGTATTTTGATGGAGCATGCTCTAGAGAAGGGTCAGGAGCTGGTGTACTATTTGTCTCTCCATCAGGTATCACTTTCAAGTACTCATTTCTGCTATCATTTCAATGTACAAACAATACAACTGAGTATGAGGCATTGTTACTAGGATTAGAAATAGCAATCAAGCATGGCATTAAGTTATTAAGAGTTTTTGGTGATTCAGAGCTAGCTATTTCCCAAATTAGATCAATATTTGCTGCTAAAAATGATAGGCTGAAACAATATAAGCATGTTGTATGGGATAGCATTGAATTTTTTGATGCATTTTCCATCAATTGGATAGAGAGATCTAAGAACATCATGGCAGATTTTTTGGCTAATGTGGCCCTAGAAAATGATGATCTAACGCTAGCAGGAGTATCTATTGTGGAAACCAAAACCAGGCCTGCCATTCCTAATAATGTATACAATTGGCAAGTCTTTGAAAGTGATGAGGATATTCTTAATTTCATTCAATGTGTGGATAATTATGAAGGGCAAATCATTGACTGTAAAAATTTGATAGAAATTATTGATGGAAAAGAAACCATATTTGGCAATGAAATTCTGCAGTTACAGACAAATGAAATCCCAAAAGGAATAACTCAATTAGAGGGATTGTTTACTGACAATGATAGTCATATGTGCCAAAAATCTACAGTCAAGTTGGATGAATTTGAGGAGGTAAACTTGGGATCAGAGTGTGATCCTAGGATTGTATATATTGGAAAGAAATTGGCTCCTCATGTGAGGACAAATTTGATTAGCTTGCTGAAAATATTCAAACATGTTTTTGCTTGGTCTTGTGAAGACCTTAAGGCTTATAGGGAAGATCTCTTTAAACATGAAATCCCATTAAAAGATGATATTAAGCCTTTTAGACAAAAATAGAGGCCAACCAATCCTTTGTTGGCCCCCAAAATGCAACAAGAATTGACAAAACTCAGAGAGGCTGGGATAATAAAACCAATCAGACATTCTTCTTGGGTGTCCAATTTTGTCCCAGTCAGAAAGAAAAATGGAGACATCAGGCTATGTGTTTATTTTAGGAACCTTAATGTAGCCTCATTAAAAGATAATTATTCTTTGCCAAACATGGATGCAATGCTACAAAGAGTAATTGGTTGTGAGCTTTTATCTATGATGGATGGTTTTTTTGGTTATAACCAGGTGTTGGTCCAAGAATCTGAACAATTCAAGATAGTTTTTACTACCCCATGGGGTACATATGTCTATGTGAGAATGTCATTTGGCCTGAGAAATGCAGGAGCTACTTTCCAAAGAGCCATGGATGTGGCTTTTAAGGAGTTTGTAAATATAATTATGGTGGTGTACCAAGATGATTTAACTGCATATTCCCAAAAGGCCGAGGATCATTGTAAGCATTTGGAGAAGATTTTTACTAAAACCTTGGAGTATGGGATTTCATTAAATCCAAAGAAGTGTCACTTTGTTGTGACAAAAGGTAAATTATTGGGGCATATAGTGTCCAAAGAAGGTGTCAGGATTGATCCTGAAAAGGTGGAAGCCATTAACAAGCTCTTGCCCCCAAAAAATATCAAAGGTGTTCAGTCTTTCTTTGGGAAAGTAAATTTTGTGAGGAGATTCATAGCAAACTTTGCTGAGATAGTAAAGCCCATTGTTAAATTATTAAAGAAAAATGCTAAATTTGAATGGAATAAGGATACTCAGTCAGCTTTTGATGAGATAAAGATAGCTATTCAGCAAGCGCCTATATTAAGATCTCCAAATTATGAAAAGCCTTTTTCTATATTTTCTTTTGCTTCATTCCATACAATTGATGTAGTACTTTTGCAGAAGGATGATGAAGGTTTTGATCATCCCATAGCATTTTTCAGTAAGTCTTTGCAAGCAACAAAACCTAACTATGAGACAATGGAGAAACAAGCGTATGCATTGGTCAACGTAGTCAAGGTTTTTAGACCTTATCTAGTTTGTGCAAAGACAACTGCTTATGTGCCACATGCTACAGTGAAAGATATATTGTCTCAGTCTGAAGTTACTGGAAAAAGGTGTAGACGGATCAACCGGATCCAAGAATTTAATCTGGAAATTCAAGTCACCAAATTGGTAAGGGGTTTGGGTTTGGCCAAGCTAATGATTGACACAAACATGGAGTTGGCTCAAGTCAATGATGTACAAACAGTAAATATGAATTTGACTACTATAGAATTGCAGCCATGGTATACTGATGTAGTGTTTTTTTCTAAAAAATGGTAAATGTCCAAAACATATGTCAGATAATAAAAAAAAAAACTTTGAAGTTGCAGGCTCAAAGGTATGTCTTGATACAAGGTAATTTACTTTGGAAGAATAGGGATGGAATTTTGTTGTTTTGCCTGGATAAATCACAATCTGAAAGAGTTTTGAGCGAAATGCATAGTGGTGTGTGTGGGGGGCGTTATTCTGCCAAGACCACTGCTCAAAAAATAATCAGAGCTGGATATTATTGGCCATGTCTTTTCAAAGATACTCAGGTGTTTGTACAAAGGTGTGAACCTTGCCAAAGGTTTTCCTCTAAGATGAAATTTTCAGGAGCTATACCTTTAAACCCTGTGACTATTGAAGCACCTTTTACCCAATGGGGTCTTGATTTTATTGGTGAATTTACAAAAAAATCTAGTGGAGGCCATAGTTGGATTCTTGTGGCTACAGACTATTTCACAAAATGGATAGAGGCAATTCCATAAAAAAGGGCTACTAGTAAGATAGTAATGGATTTATTGATGGATAATATTTTGACAAAATTTGGTGTGCCCACTAAGTTAATCATGGACAATGCCATGTGTTTTAGGGCTGAGGAGTTTAAGGATTTTTGTGAAGACTATGGCATTTTTGTATCTTATGCCTCACCATATCATCCTCAAGCAAATGGACAAGCTGAGTCCAGCAACAAAAGCATTATGAAAATCATTAAGAGGATTTTGGAGAAAAATAAAAAGTCTTGGTATTCAAAACTAAAGTTAGCCCTTTGGGATGACAAAATAACAGTGAAAAGAGCAATAGGGGTATTCCCTTTTGAAATGGTCTATGGAACTCAGGCAAGATTGCCTTTAAACAATCTATTACTAGTGTATAAATTTCTCTGAGAAGAAGAGTTTGAAGAACAAGAACCCGTGATGGAGAGGATGGACCAATTGGTGGAACTAGAAGAAATAAGAGCAGAGGCACACAAAAGAAACATGAAACTCCAACAACAATCCAAATACATGTTTGACAAAAGAGCAACTGAAAGAAAATTTCAGATAAATGATATGGTGTTGTTGTGGAATGCTAGAAAATAAGAAAAGGGCAAACATGGTAAATTTGAATCACTATGGATGGGTCCCTTTGTAATCCAGGAGTATCATGGTCAAGATTCTTATGTATTAGAAGACCCTAATGGTGAGATATAGGAATTTCCAGTGCATGGACAATTCCTGAAGCATTATTTCTCATAAAGTTCTTGTTTCCATGCACAGTAGATTAGATTTCCCTACTTTAGTGTGGTTTTTGTGTGTGTATGTACAATTTTGTTTCGGTTTGTGGTCTGTCTCCCGGAGTTTTGGCTTCTAATGTCAATTTTGCAATTAACTTTCCCCAATCGAAGCCATTGTTAGCACTACATATCAAAAATTTTAAATTTCCATGCTTTGGCATTTTTTCCCGCGTCTTTTGATTCAAAATCCATGTCTTTTCATGTCAAAAATCAAATTTATGGTTAAGTCTTCAAATTGACTTGTTCTAAGATTTAGTCGCACACCCGCACTGATCTTTTAAAGTGTCTTTTTAGATGCGCAAGTGAGCGACAAGTCATTTTTAAGTGTATCACGCAGTTGCGGTCATGTCTCATTTAGTCAAGTTAGGTGTGTGAGTGAGCAACTTGGTCATTAATTTGTGTTAATCGCGCAGTCACGATGTAATTTTGAAGTTAGATTATTAGTGTGTGACTGAGTGAGTTTGAAATATTTTGTATGTCGCTCACTTGCGGGGGATCAAGTTCTATGAAAAAGGTTCAGCGAGTCAGCGATGAGTTAAGTTTTTATGTATCACACAGTTGTGGTGGTCTGAGGACTTTCACTTTTTGGTCCGCGACTGAGCGAGTGATGAAAGAGAAGGTCTAGTCGCTCACTCGGGCTAAGTTATTATGCATATCATTTGAACCTGCGAGTGTGCAAGGAAGTCATATTTTTAGTAGCGCTCACTCACGCAAGTCTTAACTATTGTATTTTGTGCAATGCGAGTACGTGATACAATATATTTTGATCATCAAATGGTTCCTGTTGCTCAGTCACACAGGAAGTATTCAGTGTTTTAAAACTGCGCGAGTGCGTGACTAAGTAATCAATTTTGTTCTCGCCCACTCGCCCATGAATAAAGTCAAATGAGAAAACCCTAGTGGGTGTGCGATTGAGAAAGCATGTTGGTTATCGCTCACTCGCAAACAGTGTGCTGGTTAAGTTTTCAAGCCCGCAAGTGCGCGATGAAGAGGATTGAAAGGCGCTCGCTCAGCCGCGAAGGATTCTTTCATAGAGAAATCTCAATAGCGAGTATGAGACTATGGTGAGAAAAGGTCATCGCTCACTCGCTAATGCTTGTGAGCTAAAATATTTTGCAGTGCGAGTGAGAGACTAAGTAAAAGTGTGTAATGAAAATAGTCATCGCTCACCTGCAGAGGTATAAAGACAAATCAAAAAGCCATAGCAACTGCACGACCAGAAAATAATGTATGATTGTTTTGAAAAAATGCTCACTCGCTCAAAGTGCAAAGTATGATAAGTAGAGGTCAGCGAGTGTGCGACTAAGAAATGATTGAGTAATAAAGATCATATTGCTCACTCACAAGGTTTCAAAGAAAGTAAAGTTTTGAGTGGCGAGTCCACAACTGATAAAAGGAAAAGTAACATCGCTCACTCGCTCAAGTATAAATACAAAGCATAAAGAGATAGCAAGTGTGCGACTATCAAATGATGAAGTTGCAAGTTAGGTCATCGCCTAGTCGCAGAGCATATGAATCAAAGCAAAGACATATCGCGAGTGCACGACTGCTTAGAAGGAAAGGTCTTGTCGCTCACTCGCAAGGACAATTTTGAATATAAGCAAGGTACAGCGGGTTGGTGACAAATTGACAAGTGACTCATTTCATGGCTTACGAAGGCAAAAAAAGAGATAAGTGAGTACTCTTTTCCAGCAGGGATCAAACAGTTTGAATTAATGACAACATTAGTTACAGAGAGATGATTGCATGACACTGCAAGTGCGATAATTTGGCATTCAAGTGGACAAGACGCCGATTTGATGGCTATAAAGATGAATGATTAAGCTTAATTTTGTACAGTTCTCAATTCTACATTCTAAGATTTTATGTGAAGAGCGATAGAGCTTGTTTTTTTGAAATAGCAATTTGAAGAAGAAGGATGGGTCAATCTACTACAAGTGCTGCTTCACAGGGGTCTGAAAAGAAGAAAGTTGCCACAAAGAAATATATATAGGAATTTCCTGACTTGCTGCCTAGAACATCAAGCGCGAACAGTGCCAACTGGGATGAGTGGAAGGATAGATGGAGTCAGTGCAGAAATCCTGTCACTACAGGCTACTCGGGTAATACTCTATTTCATTATTTCTAGAGCAACAGAGTTAAAATAGTCCCAATTTGTAATCCCTGGGATTTAAACATGGCTAAATTAATTGTGCCTGATATATATGTGGACGTAGAATTAATCAGGGAGTTGGCTAAGAATTACTGCCCAGTAGCTAGGGTAATTAGAAAAAAGAATAAGGAGGCCCTAGTGCATATCAATAGGAGGTCAATAGCGGAGGTTTTTGGAATTACCGGTGCATTATGCATAGAAATTGACCTAGACAAGATAAAGGCAGATTATAAGAAGAGGGAGAAATTGATTAAGAAGTATGAGATGCCTAGATTCATGCCTAGAGTAGAAAGAAATCTTATGATAATCCCAGATAATGTTCAGCCTCCTTTTGATTTATCCCCTTTTCACCATTATGTCAAATGCACAGTGTATGGCCTGAGCAGGGTGTTAGGTTTTGATGGGGATGCTACTGTCACTGCAAACCTACTAATGATAGCTATGAACATTCAGCATCCAGAGGTCAATTCAGATTATGATTATGTGGGGTACCTAGTTGAAGCCATACATGTAGCACTAGTAGACATAAAAAATAATGTCCCTGTCCCAAATTTCAAACATTATTCTCATCTGATGCTTATGATTCTATTTTACAACAAGGCTTCCATGGACAAAGAATTACAACTGTTTGATTCAGAATATGGTGTCAGCATGTTGATTCAAAGGTGGACCCTAGGATGGGACAATTCCTCTATAAATTCATATTTTGTATGTTTCTCTAATTGGATTGTAGATCCAATCTTTGATTTACTAGGAGTTGATAGGGAAAGACTGCCAGTTGAGGTTAGGAGAATTATAAGGCCTTATCAGTTTATTGAGAAGTGGCCAATCACCCACAATTGGGGGGATTTTTTTATTTTATTTTTATCATTTCACTATCATTAGGGTATAAGGTTGTTCTCAACCTCATCATATCCTCCCTAAATTTGTGCCTCTTAGAGTTGAATTTTTAGAGTTTGTTTGGAAACTTACTTGGGTTGATAAAGAATTCGTAGAAGGACACAGGAGGGGAACTTTTATCCCTAGATTATGGGTGGCCTTTGATTTTTCTATTGGAAAAAGAGTGTTTTATTTGATCAATGACTTCTAAAACAATATAGAATGTCTACAGTTGTTGCTAGATTCTGTGACCCTTAAAATTTTATAAAAATAGCTCTGAAAGGTATGGTTTCCTGGGTAACTGTCAGAGATCATGATCCTCTGGATGAGGAAGACATTGTAAGAAACAAGTTAGAAAAAGATGAAGTCCAAGAGAGAAGGAGGAAATGGAATGATCTTCTTAGGGCAGAAGCTGGATGGAAGGAATCAGATAACACTTTTTTTGGTTTCTTCCCTAACCTCCCATACTTGAAAAGAATGGAGGAAATGCTTAAATCTTATGACACCTTGATGACACAAGTACCACAATTTAGTGCTGAGGATGCACAATCTCAAGGATCTCCAATTCTTGTTGCACTACATGACTAGGAACATCAAGAAAAACAACAGGTACATCAGGAAAAATAGGAGGAACAAAGCCAAGAAGAAGAAGAAATTGGTGAAGAGGCTACTTCTATTAGATATCCACCCAAGAAAAAATAGAAAATAAAGCATAAGAGGGGGCAGGATAGGAAGAGTTTGGCCAAGGCTATAATAACAAGACATGGCAAATATTTCAAAAAGTTAAAAAGGCAATTGCAGAAAGATCCACAAGCTGAAGGTCAAGGGGATAATCAGATGACACTGTTTGGAGAAGCTAATGAGAGGATAATGATAGCAAATGAATTCATGAAAGATGATGAATTCATAAAATCTGAAGAGTTCAAAAGATTTTTGATCAAAATGAAGCAAAAGGACTTGAGACAAAGTCTAACCATAGGTGAAGAAAATGCAGACAAAAATGAAGAGATTATGAAGATACTCCAGGTATGATCCCAAGAGTGAATTAATCATTGTGGAGCAGGCCAGATTGCTGGTACAAAATAGTAGAGTACTATTGATGCCCGGTTGGGACTTGCAGTCCATATTTATCATCAATCAGATCAGGAGACGAGAAGATCCCCTATTGAAAACAAAGTTTGAGATGGATGAAGTTCTTAAAGGATCAAGATTTGATCCTAAATCTAAGACTCTAGCTATCTGGTCATTGGCCCCTGCTACACAAAAGCCTCTAGTCATGACCATAAGAGAGGAAAAGAGAGAAGACAAGATGATTTGGAGTCTGTAGAACACTAGTGACACTGATATAGCTCAGTTGATGACTCAAGTATCATTCATGAACCTAGCAAAGGTTGATGACTTGTTTAAAAGATATGAAACAACTTATGGCCAGATGATGACATTGGCAAAAAATCATGAAGAAGTTGTAATTCAAAATCACACCCTGGAGGAATCGATTGTGAAATTAAAGGAGGGATTAGTGGAGAGTAAGAGAGAGAAGACTCTAGTCCCTCGGGAAATAGCAAAAGTTGAAACAGATACTGCCACTAAAATAAAGGGAGATTCAACATTGGCAGAAGGCCAACCCAAAGAATTATCACAAGAACAGAGTGTAAATGTCATGTATGTTATATTGTCTATATTGCAACATTGAATAGATGTTTTGAAACAAAAGATTGACATAGTGTATACACTGTATGGCTCAATGAAAGAAGCATCAAAGATAGCCACTGAAGCTATGACATTCTTGGAGCCCATATTTAAGACTTGGTCAGGAAGAGACAGGTTGATGGACAAATTGAAGACGGCCATGTTATACAGTGATGAATTTCCTGATAAAATCATAGATACTATTGTAATGATCAATGAGGTGAATAGTACATATGGCTTCTTCAATGGTAAGGCTGACTTAATAAATAATATATTGCAACTATTTGGTGACCAATGCCCTCCCATGATCCCAAAGATATATGATGAAGCTGGCATTCTGAAGCCACAATCTGATTGGATAGATGGATTTGACAGGATATTTATGGATGAGGAGATGAAGCAATTCCTAGAGAAGGATGTCAATGCTGAATATTGCAATGAACTGATTGACAACCTCTTCAAGGTTGAGAGAGATATGGCAAAGTTTGGTTCAGAGGCCAGAACAACCATTGATGCCAGATGGACAGAAGCTATGGGAAAGCTAGAATAGGTAAAGAATTTTTATTGGCCCACCACCAAAGAGGTAAATAGGTGGGAAGTGAAGCTGAAAGGATGAAGAGGATATTGTCAAACTGCAACAACAAACCTTGTTCAGACTTCGCCAACTTTTGCCACCTGTTTTCTGTTACAAATTTTGTTTTTATGCTAACTACAAAATTGTTGTTGAAAAAGATTTTGTAAATCCTTCCCATGTAGTCCATAGCTTGTTGCATCCTTAGTTATAAAAGTATTCCAAGACTACTAGGAAGAGGATAGCCATTTTTCATTTGGAAGTACAATTTAAAATGTACAAACTCTGGTTTAAGACCAATACATTTTTAGGGTTCTAAAATCACTATTGAATGTATTAGCAATTATGATTATGAATACAAAATGAAATCCATCAATAGTTTCTAAGATATATGATGAGTATTTTGTCTTCATTGTTGTTTTCTAAATTTTATGTAAATTGAATGCTCAAGGAATGTTCAATTTATACATCTATTAGGTAGATTTTGAAATAATTTTAGGGTTCTTTCAAGGAAAGATTAAAATTGCCTCAGGATTATTTTCAGTAAGATTCAGGTTTTATAATGAATTTGATGAATTATTTTGTTATATGTGTGAGGATAGATATATAAGGTATATCTATGTTTATGCCAGATTCTATAGTTTTCTTAAATTTTGTTCATAAGCAAAGTGGTTAAAGTTATTCAGAAGTGACTCCATGCCCTAGGATTTAAGCACTGGTCTGTTTTCCACTGAATTAAGTGACTATCATTATCAAACTTGATCTTTACCTTTATGTTAGATGTGTCTAATAAATATTACAGTGGTCAATCCCTATAATTTCATTCATGTTCTACTAGGATAATTTAGTGATTTGATTATTCTGAGTTGGAAGGGTATGCCCGCCCGTGTTTATGGAGCTCAAAGTGCAGAGGGTTTAAAAACCTTGTTTCTGTCATTCTGTATCTTGCTTGGTTAGTGTCTGGGATAAATAGAGAAATCTCTTTGAGAGTATTTTTATGTCAGCAAGAAAAGGAACTAACGGGACCAAAGGAACACCCAACCCTAAATGATTTCCATAATCTTTTCCACCTCCGATCTTCTTTTATGAATCTTGACTAGCAAACCTGTAGTTTGGTTGACCGTATCCTCCTCAAATAGACTGTTCATGTTGTCCACTTTCAAAATGGTCTCATACTTAGCCTGAATATCTTCATACATTGCGCACTCCATGAGAAAGTGTCATTCAGTTTCAATTGTGCTCGTCCCACAAAACATGCAAGTTCTCTCCTCCCAAGCCTCTTTGGGCCTCTTCCATTTGCCTATCTCACACTTGAGATGATGTGATCCCATCCTCAAATGTGTCATTAGAAACCTTGCTTTCCCTTTAATAGCAGTCCCTAAGTATGTTTTCTCCCTATGTTCGCCGGTTGGGTTGAACACTTGCATATAGTAAGCCTTTTTTTGACCGATGTTATTAGACCACATGATACTCTGAATCTTGTCTATGACAAACATTTTTATGTCCACATTTTTATTAGGACACTAATGTATCTTAATATTCCATTTATCTGACCTCTTATTATTTTGCTTCATCCATGTTTTCTTTCTACGGATAAGAACCTCATCCTTCACAATTTTTGGCCATCGCTGGTCCTGCATGTTTTCAACCCTCTTTAAGTAACTAAGTAATCAATTTATTGTTGAATCTTCTAACGGAAAAGTCTGAGCTTCCGCTAAAAGGATATCATAAGGTATAGAGGTCTTAACTTTGAGATTGCTTTTAATTAGGTGCTTCTGAATTCTCTCTAGCTATCTCCAACCGAGGTTTGACAAACTACCACCCCACACCTCACAACGATAAAGAACCACCGGTGTGACCAACAAACCAAAAAGAGTCTTCCTAGTTTTCTAGTCCCAGAGTTCAATCGTTCTACATCTGTTCTGGATTAAATACAAGGCTTTCCAGCCCCCCTGCAACCTTTTCGCATGACAAGTCTCCCAGTTGAGTTTATAATGAAAATCAATCCCAAGATACTTGTATTCTTTCACAATTTCCAGAGGCTACCTTAAAAAAGGAACGTAATATGCTTTTCTTTTCTCCTTAAAGAGAAAATCATGATTTTGGTTCTGGTAATGTTCACTTACATTCTAACCTCCTAGAAAAAGCACTCTAATGCCCTTAAGTGATCTCTCAAACCTTGAGCCATTTTTAAAATTAAAATAGGATCATCAGCGTACAAAAGAATCTTCACAACATACCCTGCCAAATGAACACCTTCCCCATCCATTTTTTTAACCAATTTTCTAATGTATCAATGTATAGCCCAAGCAAGGTTGAGGATAAAGGACATCCCTATTTAACACCAATGTCACTACCAAAACATTATGACATTCCTTCATTGGTTCTGATTTTGGCTCTAACTTTGTGATATAATATGTGCATTGTTTATCTATACTCGTCAAGGATACCCAGCTCTATCATTCTATTCCATAACTTGTCCCTAGGTATCATGTCAAAGGCTTTCTTAAATTCTACAAAACAACAATAAGCTTCTCCTCCATGATTATCCCATATTTTCTCTATTAAATGACAAAGAGTGATGCAATGGTCAATGGTGGAATGCCTAGGTCTAAAACCCGCTTGCCCTCTGTCCCTCTTCCCCTCGCCTTCTGCCCAACTACTAATTTTGCATTCTATCATGCTCCTGAACAGTTTGCCAAAAAGAGGGTTGACCATAATAGTGCGGTAGTTAGATGGATTATTGATGTCACCACTTTTAAAAAGAGGGATAACCACACTAGTTACCTAATCCGCCAGAAAACCATCGTAGATGACACGGTTGAAGATATCATGTATGTAAGGCACAAGGATTTCTGCTCCCCATTTTAAGAATTCAGCTTGTAGCCCATCAATATCACTAGCTTTACCACTTGCCAGTTTCTTTATCCTAAGCTTGATATCTTCAACCTTGAAGAGTTCCTCCGAAGTATTCACTATGGGAGGAACATTATACTCACGAGGTCGTTCATAGAGCAAATTTGCATATTCAAGCCATTGAGAATCCATAATAGTGTTCTCCATTTATTTTCTCTTTTGTTGCAACTCTTTCCAAAACTTTTTTGGGTCATGTTTTCCAAGGGATATTAACTCTTTTCTTCTAGTCTTAACATATTATTCTTTCTTTGTTTGAATCAATTTTGTATACCACTTCTTGATTTCTTTGTTAACGTCTTTCCCTTGATGGATCTCTTTGCAACCTTACATTCCTCATCGTACCATGAATTTGCTGGAAACGTATTAGTAGCCCTCTTCCTACTACATGTTCTTTCACATGCATTTAGAGCCTTGTGGATTATAGAAATCAGCAAGCTGTTATTAACATACTCACATTCCTCCTTAACCTTGCCCCCCACTGAGAGATTATTCATTTCAAGAAATTGTTGCTCAAGCCTCGTTTTGAAGATGTTCTTATTTTCCTTATTTAAGAGGATCTTGCCTTTGTTCGTTGCTTTCTTTTGCATGTGGGAGACTTGTTTATTATGTGAGTTGTTTGAAGCGAAGTCCAACTTAAAAAATAAAGGCATGTGATCAGACTTCATCTCTATAGGGAAATCACCAATTTCAAACTCAAGAACTCTAGAAGTGAGGTTTTACGAACAAATTACGTAATCAACCACACTTTGCCCATTGTATGTTTTGCAGGTGATAGCCCCCAAATTTGGCCAGCCTCTCATCCCGTTGCATATAACCAATCCAAACAAACTACACAACCCCAGTAATTCTGAACCGAAATGTGAGACACCTCCATTACTGTCTTCTGATGTTCTTTTCCAAGATTGATCGTTTCTGTCTACCAACCATATAGGATTATCATCTCATTTTTCACTGCCAAGCAACTGCAAAGACTGATTATTTGTTGTTCTAGCATTGAAGTCCCCAACTAACATTATTTCACCCGTGATGCTGAAAACAAAAATATCCTTTTTCAAATAAGCATACTGATCTTCCCTATCTAAATTTATCCTCTTATATATCTTGGATTTTTGTGGGGCAAAGTAACATGCAGCCACCCTAAAGGTTATCTCATTCACTATAATTTGCAGCCAAATATATTGTTTATTTGAGTCTTCCTTTTCAAATTTCACAATGTCGTACCACTTCTCATGTATAAGCACCATGACCCCACCATGCCCTTTATCTTTCTCCTTCCCTTTATTCCAAACTGATTCCTATATCCTTTAAAATCTGGCACCTTGCATCCATCATGCTCATGTGTTTCCACCAAAATGATAACATCATTTCCCTCTGCTATGGGCCCCACCCAGGACTTCTTCTCCAAGGATAACCTCTGCAGTTCTAACTCACAACCTTTAAGTGGTCTTGTGGGGCTCCAAATACCTATTTCTCCTATGAGAAACGCTCACTAATTTAGGCTTTCCCAATCTTCAACCAAGCCAATTTCCCCTCATTCCTTGTTGTTTTTACCTTTTCCCACTCTTTCCTTTGTTCTTTTTGTTGGGGAAATGTTAGATCTTCATCTAGATAGAAGTGTGTGCCTCTAAGTAGCCTTCTTGAATGGAAGAGAAGAATGTTTAGGGCTCATTAGTGAGGGGAAGGACATAGGGGAAAAGACCCAATTATTGGCAGGGGTCGATAACCATTATGCTTTTGTCATAGATACCCCCTAATTACTGATACTAAATGAGCCTCAAAAATGAAAAACACATGTACCAATAGTCGATCTGATGCAGGAGCATCTTGGGTTCTTTTGCAATCCTGATCAACCAAAAATATGTTTTCTTTTATTCTATAGCTTGTTTGGAGGTTGCTCAGTAACTATTGTTGCTCGGTTACTTGTCTTGTCTTTCTTTACCGATGGGTCTCAATGCATGTTGGCTGCTCGATTGCTTCTTTCACCAAGTTGGTTTATGTTGCTCGGTTACCTTCTTACTGAGTTGTTCATGTTGCTCAGTCGACTTCTTACCGAGTTGTTTATCTTGATCTGGCTGACTTCTGCATTTAATTTTCATAGTGTAATTAAGGTGGGATATCTCATTGGGATGTGTGTGGACCTAAATATGGGTCTTAGTTATTTCCTAGGTTGGATATTTAGGATTTGAGTGTCGACCTCCTTAGTGGACTCTTGTATATATTTAGTTTTCTATTCTTAGATTAGGGGGCAATTTTTTTGGATAGAAGATCAAGGGTTAGCAAATTCAGATCGCAGGTCTGTGACCTTCCATGTATCAAGATTATTCTATAAACATATGAATGTATATGGCCAAAATTGGGAAGGCGTTACAACTCGACATTTAATGAGTTTGGCAATATAATACAATGGTTATGTTGTTTCTTCTCTCCCTTTCTGTGTTATTGCTTTCGTGTTGTTTTGCAAGTTGGCTTGGATAGTTGGGAGTGTCTTGGACCCCTGTTCTCCATACTCTCCTTACGTCAGGTGGTATCAGAGTGAATGTGAGATCTAGGTTCCTTCTTATAAGCCCTAACCCTAGTTGGTTGATATTGTTGTGGGGTGGAAGATTGCGATCAGAATTACAATTGTAGAGGGTTTTAAGATGGTTCGTGGGAGAGGAAATGCAGATCCAGATCTGGCTGATATGCTAAGACAGATGGTTGCAAGATTAGAAGTTGTTGAGATAGCCCAACACAAAGGAAGACATCTTGAAGATGTTAGTGATGATGAATTTGGAGAGGTACAAGGTGAATTTGCACCTGCACCTACGATGGATCAAGAAGAAGAGAGATTCATGAGAGATTTGACAAGATTGAAGTCCACACCTTAGTTTATTCCTCCTGAGTATAGTGGAAAGTTGGATTCTGATGAATTGATAGACTGGATAACAGAGATGGAGAAATACTTTGAGTATGAGAATGTATCAAAGGACAATAAAGTCAAGATTGCAAGTACAAAGTTAAAAGGTCATGCATCCTTATGGTGGGAGCATCTGCAATTGGATCGGAAGAAGAAAGGTAAAGATAAGATCAAGGTATGGGATAAGATGATAAAAAAATTGAAAGGCAAGTTTGTACCTTGTGATTATCAGATTAACCTAGTAAAGTGAGTGCAATGTTTGAAGCAGAAAGATAGCTCAGTAAAAGATTACATTGAGAAAATTTACAGATTAGACATTAGATCTGGGCATGTTGAAGATAAAGTGGAAAGAATAGCAAGGTACCTGAATGGATTGAGAAGTTCTATACAATATGAGATCAGCTTGGTAAAGATGGAGAGTATTGAAGAGGCATATCAATTTTCCCTAAAAGCTGAGGATAAATTGAACAAAAGATATGAACAAAGGAAAAGAGGAAGAGGTGGTAGATTCCCTAGAGGAAAAGGTAGATCTCATGGTGAAAATAGTAGATCTGAACCAGACAAGACAAATCTAAACACACATCAAGACAAAGGAAAAACATAATGGAAAGGTGGAAGTTCATTCCGAGGAAGAGGAAACTACTCCCGAGGTGGTTATAGTAGAAGAGGGTTCCAAGTAACTTTTTACAATTGTGGTGAAGAAGGACATAAATTTTTTGAGCACATACATGCAAGAAAGAAAGTTGATAGTAGCATAAATTATTTGGTGTAAGAGGAGTCACCGAATGAACCTGAGAAAGAAGGAAATCTAATTATTTGAAGAATACTTTAGAGTGAGAAGGATAAGCAAGATCCTATCAGGAAGAGTCTGTTCAAGACCAGATGTAGAGTTGCAGACAAAGTTTGGAAAGTAATTGTTGATAGTGGAAGCTCGAAGAATTTGGCATCTGAGGAGATGGTAACAAAGTTGCAATTGGGAAGGATGAAGCATCCAAAGCCCTATCAGATTTCATGGATCAAGGATGAGCATACATTAATGGTGAGTGAACAATGTTTTGTGAATTTGAAAATTGGAAAGTACTATGATAAGGTGTTGTGTGATATTATGCCTATGGATTGTTGTCATATTTTGTTGATTAGACCTTGGAAATATGATAGACATGTTATACATGATGGAAGAGTGAATGGATATACTATTTGGGTTGATGGGAATAAGCAAATCTTGTTACCTTTGGTTGAAGAATCTGTTGGTGAGATATGTACATCTATGAAAGTTTGTTTGATGGAAGAAAGACATTTTGTTAAGGATTTGAAAAGAAATGATATCTGTTATGCTTTGATTCCTAACAAACCGAGTAAGAATGCACAAGATGAAGTTCCTGTAGAGGTGGAGAAATTGCTCACTGAGTACAAGGAGATCATTTCAGATAATGTACCTGATGGTTTGCCACCAATGAGAGATATTAGTCATTGTATGGATCTAATTTTTGGAGCAAGTTTACCAAACAACGCACCACATCGGTTGACACCGACTGAGAATGAAGAACTCAACCGACAAATTCATGAGTTGTTGAACAAGGGTTTGATCAGAGAAAGTTTTAGTCCATGTGCAATACCAACTGTATTAGCACCTAAGAAGAATGGAGAATGGAAAATGTGTATTGATTCAAGAGAAATCAATAAGATCGCAGTTAAGTATAGGTTTCCTATACCTAGGATGCATGATATAATGGATTATTTGATTGGAGCCAAATATTTAACCAAAATTGATTTGAAGAGTGGACATCATCATATTAGAATCAGAGAAGGTGATGAGTGGAAGATTGCTTTCAATATGAAAGAAGGTTTGTATGAGTGGTTGGTTATGCCTTTTGGTTTAACTAATGCACCAAGTACATTTATGAGATTGATGAATGAATTTTTGAATAAATTCTTGAATAAATGTGTGATTGTATACTTAGATGATATCTTGATATTTTGTAAGATTGGAGAAGAGCATTTGATGCATATAAGACAAGTGTTGTAGAGATTGAAAGAAGAAAAGTTCTTGATAAATCTGAAAAAGTGTTCCTTCATGAAAGAAGATCTTGTGTTTTTAGGTTTTGTGGTTTTAGCTGATGGTTTGAAGATGGATCCTAAGAAGGTTGAAGCTATACTTAGTTGGCCTACACCTGAGAATGTCAATGAGGTATGATCATTTCATGGATTGGCAAGTTTTTACAGTTTACAGGAAGTTTATAAAAAAATTCAGTTCTATTTGTAATGCTATGACTAAGACAATGAGAGGAGACAAAAGAGAATTCAAATGGACACATGGAGCCGATAAATTTTTTGAGACTTTGAAGCAGAAGGTTGTTGAATTGCCTGTGTTAGCCTTACCTAATTTCAATAAGGTATTTCAAGTTGAATGTGATGCGAGTGGAAGTGCAATAGGAGTTGTGTTGACTGAAGAAGGTAAACCTGTTGCTTTTTTTAGTGAAAAGTTGAATGATGCAAAAAGGAAATATTTTGTTTATGATCAAGAATTCTATGCTATTGTTCAAGCCCTGAAGAAATGGAGACATTATTTGATGTCGAATGAATTTGTGTTGTATACTGATCATAAGGCTTTACAATATTTGGGTAGCCAGAATAAGTTGAATCAGAAACATATGAAATGGGTAGAGTATTTACAAAGTTTCACATTTGTGATAAAGCATAAGAGTGAAGTTTAGAGACCGAGTTGCTGATGCATTGAGTAGAAGAAGATCTTTGTTGACTGAAATGAGAGTTGAGGTTCTTGGTTTTGATGACATGAATAATTTGTATAAAAATGACCCTAATTTTTCTGAGCAGTGGAGAGTGTGCAGAGAACCAAGTTCAAATCAATCAAGTAAGTATGAAGATTATTTCATTCAAGAAGATATGTTGTACAAAGGTATTCAGTTGTGCATACCGAGAGGATCAATGAGAAATAACCTGATAAAGGTAAAACATTGAGTTTGCTGAAGGAAAGGTATTTTTGGCCTCAGTTGTATGAGGATGTTTAGAAATTTGTGAAAAGTTGTGGAGTTTGTCAAGTTGCAAAAGGAGTGAGTCAGAATATTTGTTTGTATACACCGATTACTGTTCCTGAGAAACCTTGGAGTGATATCGGAATGGATTTTGTTCTTGGCTTACCAAGGACAACAAGAGGTAATGATTCCATATTTGTTGTGGATAAATTATCTAAGATGACACATTTCATACCATGTAGAAAAACATCAGATGCAATACATATAGTAGATAATTTCTTTAAGGAGATTGCCATATTACATGGATTACCGAGTAGTATCATCTCTAACCAAGACAGTAAGTTTGTCAGCTATTTTTGGAGAATGTAACCGCCTTAATTTGGTCTTCTCTGACCATAGATCCTATTTTCCCTAAGTGTGATCATACCCCTAATTATGTCAAGACAATTCTTCAAATTATTGGCATAATTCACTAAAACAAATTTAATCTCCTAAGTGGTTTTAATCACTAAATCAAATTAATTGCCTTAGCCAATTAAATCAAAACAATTGAATTAAATAAAAAATAATTCAATTCAATTAAAATAATTCTAAACATGGCTAAAGTAATTAATAAAAGGGAATTAAATAAATCCCCAAATTACATTTCCATTTACAAAGGGGAAAGTCAATTCCCTAACCAATGGGAATGAAATCACATGGATCACCTCACATGGATCACCAAAGATTCAATCTCCACCTCTCTTCCACTTTTAATCCTAACCTCTCATTCACTTAATTCTTCTACAAATAGAATAAATTTTAAGCTCAATGGCCCCTAATTTTAGAAGTAAACTTATGTTGCTAGTATTCTTAGAAGTTTTTATGCATTTTAGAGTAAATCTTAATTGCATTGTTATAATCTTCAATTTGAAAGCTAAAATGAACCATTTCTTGAGCATTTAGGATAGTTTCTTTGAATCTTTCATTCTAAGTTATTTATGTCATTGATTAATGCATAATCTGAGGGCAATTATAGCATTCTTCACACTCTTCTTGGATAGGAAGCAATAAGTCAATTTTAGTGTTTGATTTGATGGATTATTCTATGTTTTGTACTAATGCAATGACTTATTGAAGTGTTGTGTTGCAGCTTGCAGGATTCACAAAATACACACACATTTTTGGCGCCCACCGTGGGACAGAATCTCAAATTTTACCTCACTTATCATTCATTTTGAGCTAATTTCATCTCTTTGTTTGCAGGTACAGGGTCACCTTTAGTGATCAAGGCTCATTTCTGGGAAATTGGATTGTTTTCAGGAAATAGACTCGCACCCAGGATATCAGGGCTCGCATCTGGGGAATATTGAATCGCTTCTAGTAAAGCATCGCATCTAGTTAATTTTGGGTCATTTTCGGGAA
This sequence comes from Thuja plicata, assembly GCA_018584345.1. Classification (NCBI taxonomy): domain Eukaryota; kingdom Viridiplantae; phylum Streptophyta; class Pinopsida; order Cupressales; family Cupressaceae; genus Thuja; species Thuja plicata. Next base: position 872,943 of record MU226433.1, read on the forward strand.
ATTCAATCACATTCAGGAAAGGCAATCACCTTTAGTGAAAATAGGATCACATCTGGTTTTTGAAATTGCAATTTGAAAAGTCTAACCATTAACCCTTGGATGTTTTCTGTCTCTGTCATTTAAACAACCTAATACTTGTTTGCAGGTTGTTGTCTATACCCTTTTTTCTCAAAAAGGGTGGAAAAAGGAGTTGTTAACTTGTGCTTTGCAAAATTTTCATAGATTAATTTGTCCTTAGTTATTCAAAGTTTCAAATTAAAACACAAATTCTCATCATTTAATAAATCAATTAGAGGAGTATGCTCTTTTCCTTCAAGGAAAATAAAAAACTCAAAAGTTGATTTAGGACTTGAGAGGAATTTGGAGGACATGAACAAGGCAAACAATCACATTGTTTAATTCATTTTGGGAAAAGTAATTGAACAAAAAAAATCACTAAATATTGTGGGATTAATTGAACAAGTTTCACCGTTTAAATTTTCCTTTGGAGAAGTAATTGACAACACAAGTCACCTAGAATTTTGTGGGAAAATGAACTTCATCATCTAATTTGGGACATTGTAATTGAACAAGCAAAGCATTTAAATCTCGTGGAAAAATAAAAAACAAACTTTGCTTTCAAGTACTTGTGTTTTCATAACTTAGGAATATCAAAATCAAACTTAAGCTTGCTTTTCGATGTCACTAGAGGACTTGCTCTTCCTTCCAAGTGGAGGAATCAAAAACTCGACATGGGGGATTGAGTTGTGAGTGAATTCATTTGAGGGAAAGAACATTGGTTGAAGTGCTTGTGGGAGAAAATGACATGGACTAGGAGAGTATGCTCTTCTTCTTTCGAAGAATCAAAAATCTAGAAATCCTAAGCTCGCCAATCTTTTGTATGCTTTTTAAACATTAGTTGACCTGCAGGTTGAGGAAAAAATCTCCCAGGAATGACCCAAGTGAGGACAGGTTTCACGCAAACCCTTCCAACTCACTATAAATAATTGCTTCCTTATAGGCCAAAGCCTCGGAAGACGGATCGAGTTTTGTTCTTAGAATTTTGACATCATTCCTTGAACATGCTTGGGTATGTGTAGATCGGAGCCACTTGAATCTTGCTTGCGAGATTACACATATTTGAGTACTCATAGGGCTATATGCCTCAATTTTGCCTTGTTCAATTCTATGGGAGACGGTTTCAAACGGATTGCCCCATCATAAACAACAATTTATAGTCAAGACTACTTGATTCATACCTAGAAGGGTGATAATATTTGTGCAAGGAAAATAGTAATTGCCCCAAGATACTTGTCATTTCGTGCCCTCACTTGCGTTTGGAGTCAAATAATATGGTATCATAATGAGAGCCATTGCATGCTTGGTGATAGCCATATTCTGATTAGCATTTGAGTGTGTACCTGACTCTACAAGGAAAGATTTTCATCCTATGCTTAGACACTAGGGATTAAGGATGTGTTTGTTCACCTCTAACAATGCAAATGCTTGATGTGTTTGAAAGCTTATTAAAAATATAAATCATTAAACAAGAAAAAAAGTTCAATCCTCTAACTACATACTATATTTTTCACTCACTGGAAAACCTCAAAAAAAACCTACTGTCAGACAAATTTGCATGAACTTCAAGACCAATCAGACAAAAACTTGACAAAACATCAAAGAGTCGCCTTTAGTCTGTCCTGGCTCGCATCTAGTTGTGCAAAGTCACATTCAGTATACTATCTCACATCTGGTTATTCTTGTATCATGTTTAGGGAGAAAGGTCACATCCAAGATACTTAGGCTCATATCTGGTTTATCATAAGCTCGCATCTGGTCTTTTCTAGCTCACCTACAGAGTGTCGCATCCAAAATAGTGAGCAGTTGCACACTTGTCTCTCAGAGTAAATCAGTTTATTTGGGTACCCTTTTGGCTCCTTAGTACGACCCTATTGCTTTTTATGGTCTCTCTATTGCTATTTCAAAAACTTTTTCAAGTCTACCTTGCATGTCATTTTGGGCTCTTACAATTGGTCTCAAAACATGTCGTATATTCACTCTAAAAAACAACTTGATTCCCAGCTCATTATCAGGGCATTCTAACCCTTTGACGCTGGAGTCATTTACTTCCATCAAACAACAAAAAATCCTTTACATCTTAGACACACCTACTTGGACAATTTGAGACTTCACTTGACACTATTGGGAAACTTTGGACATAGTTGAGATTCAGCTTCATGGTTAACACAAGACGTAACAAGTATCTTGCTGACAAATTAGAAGTAACTCCTAGATTTCTAAATTTTCAACAAGGAGAAACATCTCACAATCCTCTATTTGACACAGAATCACCCACATCCACAATGGACGTTGCTCGGAATAATTGGCGTAATGCCTTCGAAGAGTACAACAATGAGCAAAACCAGAGATATCAATACAATATTAGTGAAGAATAAAATCACATTACTCACCCTTTGTTTGACTTGGATAGTGATGGAGATGTACCTGAGGAAGAGTACAATAGACTCAAACAAAGTAGGAAATTCCAAAGAACATTGGAAAAGATAATTGGTGAAGACAAAGAGAAATACTTTCTACATCTAGAATCCATTGGAGTAAATCTACCTAAAGATTATGATGTAGAAAGACTAAAGGAAAAAGAGATACCAACCCCTATCTCCATTCTCACCAAACAACTAACCTTGATGCAAGATGAACTTGCAACACTCAAGAAAGATAAGGTTAAACCAAAAACAAAATACTCTTTGGGCTCCATTTGTCCATTTCCTTTTGATAAGAGTATTAACATGGTTCCATTTCCTCCCAACATGGCAAGGCCTAAATATGACAAGTATAAGGGAGAAACTGATCCACATGACCATGTGAGAGAGTTTTGTGCTCTAAGCATAGAGTACAGGCACGAACCAACATACCTAATGAGGCTATTTCCAAGAAGTCTAGGCAGAAATGCTATGGAGTGGTTCTCCAAACTCACACCTAAGGTGAAAACTTTTGAAGAGTTGATACACCATTTTGTCCAACACTACTACAATATACAACACGATGTAACCATGATGGATTTGTGTAACACAAAACAAAGAACTAGTGAATCCTTTACACACTTTTTACAAAGGTGGAGGAAAATATTTACAAGGTATTCAAGAGCTATTCCCGAATCAGAAAAGATGGAAATCTTCATAAACAACTTGATACTTGAACTAAACTATGCGTTACAAATGCCAGATTCACCTAGCTTTAATAGGATGATCAAGACTGCCATCCGCATTGAAGAGGTCATGGTTAAGAAAGGAGAAATCACCCTTCAAAGTGATAACAGATCTACCAACTACAATAACAAGCCTAAATGGTGGAAACAAAACAAGAATGTTGTTAATGATGGAGTGGTAGATGCACCTAATGTTACTCCTAAACCAGCAGTGTTCAACTTGATGAACAACATGCAAGCAAACAAGGAAGCTAAGGTAACAACTACAATACCTAAATGAAACAATGACAAAAGCAAGAGTAGACCTTGGATTTCTATACCTCAACAAACATTCACTCCTTTGGGAGAACCTCTTGAGACGGTCTTGAAAACACTCTTGGACAACAAAGTTCTTATGATTCCCGATTCAAAACCATGGGAACCAGAAGTCAAACCAAAATGGTGGGATGATAATTCTTATTGTGTCTTTCACAAGAACAAATGACATGAGACCAATCATTGTGTGAAGCTTAAAGATGTTGTACAAGACCTTATTGAAGGAGGAAAGATCAAAGTGGAAGGACACACCACTAATGAAGACCATACATCATTCAACAAATTGTTTCCTAATTATGAGAAAGGGGAAGCGTCTAAAGGAAATGAAGTAAATTACATCTACTCCAATAATGATAATGTGGTCAACATGTTGGACATAAAATACGAATCAATCAATGTGATCACTATTAAAGGTGCAAAAGAAACATCTACACAATCAAATGCGGTGACTCAAAATCAAGCACAAGTCACAATCGAAGGACCTAATTCCTCATCAAAACCAACAACATCTTCCAAGGTACCTATTGTCACTATTTCCAAACCAACAACGAGACAAATAGTTACCATTCCTGCAGCAAACTATAACTTGGTGGATCAATTTCAACGAACCTCTTCTCAAATTTTTATCTTTGAGTTACTTAAAATCTCCTCAGTACATAGGGAATTCCTTGAACAAGCCCTACATTCTGCAAATTTGTCAAAAGACATTGATGTAGATAAGTTCCAAGCAATGGTTAATCATATCTCATCACCACACTATCTCTCTTTTTTCAGAAAAAGATGACAAGTCATTGACACATCCACATAACCAACCCCTACACATTGAAGTCCTAATTCACAAATCCCGCGTTAAACGTGTATTTATAGATGGAGGCACAGGGTTGAACAATTGTACTCTCAATTTGATAAATAAGTTGGTACTTTCAGAACAAACATTGACTCAAGAAGTAAAATAACTATCAAAGCTTACGACAAAGAAGAAAGATTCTCTAAAGGCCTCATTGTTCTACAAAACAAAATTGGACCAGTTGAAAGAAATGCGATATGTCAAGTTCTAGATCTACCATTGGCTTACAACATACTATTAGGGAGACCTTGGATCCATGAAATGCAAGCGGTACCCTCTACTTACCACCAATGTATCAAATTCCCACATAATGGAGTGGAAGTAACAATTCCTGCAGATGGTAGTTACACTTGCAATAATGTCAAAGAAAATAGCATGGTTCCTAATAAAAAGGAAGTTTTAAAAGATGCTATACCTGAAACTACTAAAGACATGGTTATGAGAAGCTTTGGAAATACCTTAAAACTTGAATAAACTAGTATGGGAGAATACAAGCTAGACATGACCCCATCATTGACAGAACTTTCAGTGTCTCCAAGATCTTATGGAAAACCTTCTTCATATTTCACACCTATTACATTAAAAGAACCAGAAATTCACAAAGCAACTGGAATGGTTAAAGCATCTACCTCTCAAGAGGATTAAAAAGAAGAAAAATAAGTATTGTCTTGGATTTACAAAAGAGAACCAAAAGAAAATGAGGTAAAACATGTGGAAATATCCCCTGAAAAGTATGGTAAAGGATATGACCTCAAAAAAATGGGATATAAAGGGAAGGGACCTTTATGAGACAAAGGAAAAGGGCTTGTTGAACCTATGCACAAGGAAAAGGGCTTGTTGAACCTATGCACATGGAATTCATAGATACCAAAGACAAAAGAGGACTAGGTTTCAACAACAAAACTGAAAACCCTACTTCAAGAGATGGTCCAAACTTCGATGAAGACAGTGAGTAGAAATTGAACCATGGAAATCATATGGGAGATTATTACACATTGGTACTGAGAATCTTGAATATCAAGGAGAGAGAGATATGTGCCAACTTTTGCTCTACAAGAAGCCCAGGTTCCTTTATTACCACAAAATATTATTCTAGAAGAAGAGGACACAACATTTTTTTTTCCAAAAGTCCTATTACTAGAAGAGGTTCCTGAAGAGATACCCCAACAACAAAATTTACATCCTAACTGGGGGCAGTTAGTCACAATTTCATATGTCCTAGATTTGCCTAACTTTGACCTACAAGTGGCTAATAGGGTACATCAGGTAACTATTGATGAGTTTCTAAACAGATCAGATGATGAAATAATAGACTCACATGATTATGAATGGGATGTCCTATCTGATGCTACTATGGATATTGAAGTAGATGTGATCCATAAATTTGCACCAATGTTTCAAAGAGGAGAGAGTTCTAACACTTCCCCTAATACTGATGTTGTTCTAGAGTCAGGTGAGATACCATTACCTAGAATTATTGACGGTGAAACTGGTCTTTTACTAGGTCTAGAGGATATTATGAGAATACAAGCAATGAGTTATATTTTGGTGAGAGAAGAAGAAGAACACTCAATTGATGAGTCACTAGAGTTAGGTCTGCATATTACTAACAATGACCCTATTAATGATGATTTAACTCTTGATGATCTAAACGTTGTAGAAGTTGACCTAACAAAACATGTCTTGTCAATTAATAGTTTTGACATTGACATGATGTTGTCCTCACCAGACTCTGATTCATTATCCTTGATAAAACCTGACCTAATTGATTGGGATAATTCAGACCCTATGCATATCATGAACTTTCCTAATTACTATACCTTGGCTTGCTACCTAGATGCTTGTGAACCCTATCCCTCTTCCACCAATGCAAGGAGCGTGAACATGACAGAGGAGGATATCAAGTTTCTTAGTCACAAAATGAAAAATAAAAAGAAGAAAAGAACTGATGGTGCAAACCGCATTGTGGCAGTATCAGATTCTAAAAAAGTAAAAATAAAAGATGTATCTGATGGTGAAAACCTATCAGAGGCGCCAAAAGATGAGATTCTTGATATCCTCCCTGAGAACTTTCAAGAAAGATCTTCAGTTTTGATAGAACCAACACAACCGGTTAATTTGGGAACAACTGAAGTTCCTCAATTTGTTCACCTAGCACAATTCATATCAGAAGAGGAGAAGATACAATTCACTGAGTTCCTGAAAGAAAAAAAAAGACCAAATTTGCATGGTATTATATAGATATGCCTAGACTAGATCCTGAATTAATAATGCACCATTTATCTATAGCTCCTAGGATCAAACCTGTGAAACAGAAACTAAGAAAGATGCATCCTCATGTTGCATTACTGGTAAAAGCAGAGCTAGAAAAATTACTGAAAGCTGGATTCATAAGAGTCATCGCTTATGCAGGATGGATTTCTAATGTGGTTCCAGTATCCAAAATGGATAAATCTATAAGGATCTGCACAGACTTTAGGGACCTAGACAAAGCATGTCCTAAAGATGATTTTCCACTGCCAAATATTGATATGATCATAGATATTATAGTAGGCTATCAAATGTACTCACTAATGGATGGTTTCTTGGGCTATAACCAGATCAAAATTTATCTTGAAGACCAAGAGAAGACCGCATTCACATGCGCATGGGAAGCTTTCTATTGGAACGTTATGCCGTTTGGATTAAAGAATGTTGGTGCTACATAACAAAGAGCCATGACTACCATATTCCATGACATGATACATAAAAACATGGAGGATTACATGGATGATACCTTATTAAAGTAAAAAATAAGGACTACTTATATTAAAGATTTGCGAAAGATATTAGATCGCATGGAACAGTTCCAACTCAGGCTTAATCCAAAGAAATGTGCCTTTAGAGTTCAATCATGAAGGTTATTAGGGTTTATGGTATCAGCAAAAGGAATTGAGGTTGACCTTGAAAAAGTTAAAGCTATACTAGAAATGTCACCTCCACGCAACATTAGTCAAATGAGAAAATTGCAAGGAAGACTCTAGTCAATCAGGAGGTTCATGTCACAACTTGTAGACAGAGCACAACCTTTTACTAAATTTCTACATAAGGGTGTTACCTTCAAATGGGATGAACATTGTGAAAATAACTTCAAAGAACTAAAAGAGTGCTTTTCTACTCCTCCCATTCTTATGGAACCTATTCATAGAAATCCATTACTCCTATACACTTCAGCTACGACTACATCATTGGGAGTATTGCTGGCTCAAGAAGACGAAACTAAAAAAGAATGAGCAATCTACTATATAAACATAACAATAGTATCTTATGAACTCAATTATAGCACAATTAAAAAAGCTTGCTTAGCAGTTGTCTTTGCATCATAGAAATTGAGACATTATATGCTGTCACATACAGTAAAAGTCATTGCAAAGATAGATCCTCTGAAATATCTCTCAAGCAAGACAACATTAATAGTAAGGCTAACAAAGTGGGTCATATTTATAAGCAAATTTGATATTAAGTATGTGGATAGAAGGGATATTAAAGGACAAGTCCTCGCCGATCAATTAGTTGATTCACCCTTGCAAGATGATGCACCTCTGATAATTGAATTTCCTGATGAAACTATAATGCATTTAACTGAGCATCCATGGAAGATGTACTTTGATGGTTCTTTCACACTACAAGGGTCTGGAGCAGGAGTTCTATTCATCACTCCTCAAGGATACAAGTTCCCAAGGCATACAAATTGATGTTTCCATGCACCAATAACATTTCTGAATATGAAGCCTTAGTGAATGGTCTTAAATTGGCTATGGAATGGAAGATCATAGAGTTACATGTGTATGGTGACTCTCAACTTATTATTAACCAAGTAAATGGAGACTATCAGACAAAAGATGAGAATCTGATGTCTTATAAACAACTGGTTGAAGACCTGAAAAAGTATTTTGTATTTGTTACATTCTAGCAAATTCCAAGAATTGAAAACGAAGCTATAGATGCTATGGATACGATGACATCTATGTTACAACTAGAAGAACATCAATTTAGCTATGACTTCTTGGTGGAAGAACTATCCTATCCAGCTTTTGCTACCCCTTGTTGGTGCTCAAATCGGCAGATTGGACTTCTAGCAGATTTCGTTAATCCAACGGAGATAGATAAGATCGATTTTCCAACGAACGAGGTTTCAAACAACCTCCTACAATTCTGATTCCACGGAATCAAGCCTGGTGGACCTGCACTTTAAAACTTGTCTTTAAGGTCTTCTTGAAGGTCTCCTGTAACAAATAACTGATAACTTCGATTCCTGCTTCTCAATATGTTAATAAGATCACGAAACTGAAAATATATGTATTAATGAAATGTAATGTGTTTAATATCGTTTGATAAGATTGAAAATATGAACTAAATTAAATGAAATAAAAGAGTAGTTCAAAAAACTTGAAACGATGAAACCTAATACTAAATTCAAAAAAATGAGACAGACCAGTGCTATATTCCAATAATGGGCAAACAGAGTCGATATATCTTCAACCCTATGTTCAACTTCAGAGACAACTTTGAAACAAAATTTGTCACTTTAAAGGCGAAATGAAATGAACATACAACGATAAGTTTAAAAGT
>MU226433.1:884986-900922 GCA_018584345.1 Thuja plicata
ATAAGGAGCATACCCAGTAGATTTCTTAACTGTAATTCTATCTGCCCAAAGTGCGAGAGGTAACTTTGAATCCCATGCCCTTTTGTTATTATCTAACATCCTTTTGATAATTTTCATTATATTCTTAACTCCTTTGATTTCTTAACTCGTAAACAAGTATCAGAGCACCAACTAGAGCCATGCCATTTTCCCTAGTCCATGGCATTGAGGCAATATTACCTATTGAGGTTGAAATCCCATCTTTGCGGGTATCTTTACAAGGTCTTGTTACTGATGAACAATACTGCATTGATAGGATAAATTCCTTAGACTTACTTGATGAGCGCGGGCAACAAGCATTCAATCATCTGAAAGTGTACCAAAAATACATGTCAAAAGGGTACAATAAAAAGGTCAAACCATGACACTTTCAAGTGGGGGATCTCGTTCTGAAAGAGAATCCTAAAAAATAGCCAAACAGAGAACATAAAAGGAAAGTTTGAACCAAACTGGCTAGGACCTTATGTCATTACTATAACTTTTGGGACTGGAGCTTATCAGTTAGCTACACCTAAGGGAGATCCTCTTCTTGATCCCATTAATACTCTACATCTGAAGCGGTTCTACACTTGATGTATGGCTAGCAGAGCCTATGCAGTGAAAATCTTAGAAAATACCCAAAAAATTAGAAAATTGACCCTGAAGAAATCCAAAAAAAGTGGAAAAAGTCCTAAATAAGGGTATCCTTGGTGAAAACCTAGCAAACAGGCACCTTGATACTACAAAAAAATTTAAAAAACAAAAATAGCAAAAAAATTGAAAAAGAGAAAAGTACCTTGATGAAAACCTGGCAAACAGGCATCTTGGTAGCAAAAATAAAAATAGCTTTTCTGAGTGGTGAAAACCTGGCAAACAGGTGTCACTTGTACTCTGTTCTCCATCTATCAATGCTTTGATGACACTAAACCTTCATAATCTCACATGTGCTATTTGGTGACTCTGATTCCTTACAAATGTTCTATCCTTGCTTGGGATTTGTCTGCATTTGTGTCTTAGGAATAGTCATTCAGCACTGGGGGCATCTTTGCTATCATGGTTAGTTCACATCTTCTAGGTTGTCCTAGGTCCTATCTAGGATGGTTTTCCTCTCACAATAGTATTTATCAATACTTGTACTTAAACATCACTATCACAAACAAAGGCGTTTCTTCAACACCACCTACCTGTAACAAACATCACACTAGTGTATCTCAACACTTTAATCCAGCACTTAAATGAACTAGTGTTTTTCAACACTTTAATCATGAACTTTAAATGCTCTAGTGTTTCTCAACACTTTAATCAAACCAGTTTTTCTAAACACTACATTGGATTGCAATTAACGACACAGTTAATCACACGTACTCAAACATGAAAACATATTGCTTAAAATTCCAAAATTTTGATTGATGAATCTCTATTGCGCTTGACAAATGAATCTACAGTATTTTTCAATACTACTTAAACACATAGACTGATCTTGGTTTGATTATGAGTCTTTTATGTTCCCATGATGTTTCATACTAGGGGCATCTAAGAAGTTATAAATTTTCTTTGATTGATTCTCAATTGGTGATTGTTATGTCTTCCGAGTTACTCCATGATGTCTAATTAAAGATAAAGAGTCGCAAGGATAGGGGGAATAATGTTTTCTTGATTTTCTGTGTATAAATTTAAACTAAATTGGATGTTTATGGTAAGAGCTGCCAACATGAGTGGATAGTCACATGTATCTCAATCCTTGTTATGTGTAAACTACGGTGAAGTTGAAATAATTTCCTTATCTATTTTCTAAATCAGATTCTAACTAAGGTGTACGCTACACGATGTACCCAAGGATATGAATTTTCAAGGTCATTACGGGTCACATATCTTACATTACACTTGAATAGAAACTGATTCTTAATAGTAAAAGGAGATAACTAAATTGTCGCCCTGGCTTTATGTCTTGATGCCTAAGTTTATTTTTGACATTGCATCCAATACACATAGTATTCATACTTTCATGATACCAGTGGGTATTAGTGACAGTTGTACTATCAGGTGATGTCCATTACACAAAAACCCAATGATGATAATATGCTACAATGTATACAAATTAGTGACAGTCCTAAGAATCTGCATGTAGATGCATTTAGAGATTGCATGGTTCATTTTAAAACAAAGAGAAACAACATAAAAAGGACTTGAGCTTAAAATTATTTCTTGATTCATCTGAAATCCAAGTTAATTACATACATCAAATATTACTAATATCACATGTCGTTGCATATCCATGACATATATTCTGCATTCATAAATAGAAAAGACAAAAATAAAGAATTCAATCATTGCATTTATTTCTACATCCTAAGTGCATCCATACATTTATTTGCATAAAGAAAATCTCAAAAACATTCATTTACATATTCACTTAGCATCATTTGAAATACATTTATATCAGTAAATAAATCAAGAGCATAAATGATGTCATCACATATCTAATCTAACTCATCAAGAGACCAAGATAATCATAATCACATGTGCATCGAATCTAAAAACATTCATCAAAGCAAGAGAACTCATGAACATATCAAAAACTCAGTATCAACTATCTCAAATATATCAGATATGGATCAAATAAAAAATATGGAATTGTCTACAAAAGAGTATCAGAGTATCAATGAGGAACATATATACATGTATAAATGACATCGTACAAAAGAATGATCTCAGAAGGATCTAGATATACAATATGATCTCAAAAAAATAATAACATGTAGTATCAGGTTTGACTGCCACCTTCTCCTTGATCTGGAGAAGGAGGAGGTGGAACAAATGGAGTTGGTGGAGGCATGCCCCCCTCAAACTGCTGAGCCATGCGTGAAAAAGACAGTGATCTCTAACCCTCTGGAACCATAACATGATATAAGCCAAAGTAATAAGCTTCTCTCTATCCCTGGTGAGTAGCTATCCAAGCTTGAGTGTCTCTCTCTACCCTAAGGATATCACCTTGTTTGTCCCTCTCTGCTCTAAGCCGCTCAAGTTATGCATCTCTATCAACAAGTACGGCCTCTAAAGTTGTGATCCTCACTCTGAGCTGCTCATGCTCATGCTCACACTGTGACAATGCATCTCTGTCTCTACCTGAAGAGTCTCAGCCTGTATCTCATCCTGATGACTTGTCCTGTGTCCTATCCCACTGAGCATCCTACTAACATTGTCTTTGTCTCTGCTGATCTCTTGTCAAAAGTGGACATGGATCCCTCTAGGGAGCTATGAATCTTAATTGAGTCCACCTCCAACTATTTTTGACACCCTCTCCACCACCCACAACACCGCCACCCCTATCATTCGCATCATCCTGATCATCTGGACCCTGTCCCTGTCAGGAGGAGAGTGCCTCCCACCATGTCTCCCACCATGCCTGCCTCCATCTCTCCCCACAGCTCCTCTCTCTCTGAGCTCCTCCTCGACCTTAGACAAGATGATCATTAGTGGGATCATAATCCAGTGGATCCTTAATATGTGGAATGGCCTCATCAGGTGCTGTGAATCGAGGAAATGGATACTACAACATCTTAGCATGTAAACCATCAGAGCAACCTGCACCTGCTACCTTAGGATGAAGATCCCAATGTATTGCAACCATATCTCAAATAGCTCTCTGAGTAGTCTCATATATCAACTAAGGACCCCATAGTGGAGTCTCATCTCAAATCTGTGCATATACAGATATATCCTGACACCTTCCCTACATTTGGTCATACCATCTCAAAACACGTGTAACCAAGAATCTCTCAACGATGTATCTGGTACGTCCGATCAGGTATCTATTCTGGAAAAAAATAAGGCATCTGGCGCTTATATGATAACCACTCCTCATAATATAGGTAGGGTTGCCACACTACTATATTCATATCATCTAGAAGATGACACCAATACTCAACCTTGCCCAGATGGGGCTGCTATATCCAACCTGAGTACATATACACATATGGCTGCTCTGCTAAACTCTGCCTATTCAATATCAACCGTGTAACGGGGATAGTCTCCCAGGCCTAGATCTGTAAAACCAAAATGCCTACATTCATGCTCCATGAATAATGGTACACAATCTCATGTAACTCCCTGTACATGTGTGCAGGTATACAACTGCCCCATGCAAATCTCAGAGCCGACACGACCATCTTCTCTAACATATCTACCCAAACCATCATGAATCTGTGTTGTCCATGGTCAGGCATAAGAACACCTCTGACCAAACTAACCAAGTATACATGAAGTCAATCATAGTGGTCACACATATAGTCCCATGTTAGGTACCGACGAGTAATCATATCGTCTCCAAATAATCGTTGTGCAGTGACAATAGAGGTAGTAGAAGTGGAATCAAAATGGACCTCTCAACCCATAACAAGAACTCTCAGTATTCGCCACACATCCTCTAGTGTGACGGTCATCTCACCAGTAGGTAGATGGAAGGTGTTGTGATCTGAGTGCCATCTCTTGGCCAGAGCAATCAACAATCCTTGATTTACCCTAATGTCATGTAAATCTCTCAAAGAAAGTAGACCAACACGGGCCACTAACTCTATCTTGTTATCGGTCAAAGACCTCGACAGTGCAAGGATGTGACCAGGATATGGTCCTTGAATTGAAACAACATCAAAATGAACTTGCTAAACAGATAGTGATTACAGAAAATTTCAAAATCAGTATTCTATCTAAAGAAACTAAGCAGAAAACCTATCAGCTAAGTGTTTTTGATAGTCAGTAGAGAAAAATAGTCAAAATGGGAAATTAACTAAGTTGAAAACTGAATGTAGCCCTATTTTTACAGGGTGCGATCCCTTTTGCGAGATGCTTTCCCCAATTCTTGGGATGCAATGGGGCATCCGGGAAGCGATCTTGTTTTTACAGGATGCAACATGGGATGCTGCGTGCGATCCTATTTGAACAGGGTGCAAACAACTTGCACTTCCAAAATTTTACTACAACATGCGATTAAAGACTTAAAACAAGGTGTGATCCTAAATTCATAGGATGCGACACGAGATTTCTAGTAAAAATAGGAAACAACACGAGATTTGCAGGATGCGATCCTAAATACTGGAAATGACACAAAACTAAAATGCATATATCTTGAGCAAAAATGCATCAAATTGAAAATTAAAAACTTGACAAGCTAGGTTTTTTAGTACTTACTTGAGGTGGGTAGTTAGCTGGACGCTGGTGTCGATGACCAAGCTCAAAATGATGCTTCTCCATGGGGACCACCATATTCTCTGTAGAGCTCTCTGAATTACCAAGGTGAATAGTGAAAATGAATGGGTAAAAAGTAATTTTGGACCTATATATTTGACTTTTTGAGCTATTTAGGAGCTCCAAAACTCTTCCCAGACAACTAAAACTCATTTTGTTCTCTTTCTGATCAATCGGGAATGAAATCAAACGCACAAACAATGTTCTACACAGCATAATAAATTTTTTCTGACAGTTACTGAAAATGCAAAATTGCTCCATATGTTCCGAAAATGATTTCGCAAGCTTTACGCAATTAGTTTTATGGGTTCTATATTATCCAATTATTCATCAAAAATCTTGGTCAGACATCATTTTATCAGACTCAAAACTCACATTTTCACGTGATTAACTTGGTAAAATTGTGTTTTCTCTTAACACACCTTCATTTCTCCACTTCTTCTAATTGATTCATTCGATCAATTCAAGTGATACATCATTCTACAGAGGGATTTATTATTTTTTCCTTTGATTTCATTCCCGAGGGGGCATGATCACACTAAAATCAATCAAATTCTTGCTCGAAACAACATTAAAATGATTTCGTTATCAAACAAACTATTGGCATGACAGTTCCTTGACTAAGTCAAGACTGTTGGATTGAAGGCTTTGGTTCTCACAAGATGGATATCTTATATCTACTTTTTCTTAGATTTTTATTAAGCTCCTAACAGCTTTGTACTGACCTTCGTTCGATCAAGTTCGGAGTCGGTATTATCAATTTTCGGATGACAACCAAGTTTAGAATTGGTATCTTTAAGATCTTTGTTTATTGACCTTTGTTCGATCAAGTTCAAAGTCAATATTCTATCAGTTTAATTCAATCACGTGCGAGACTGATCTCATCAGACATTTTGTTCGATCAAGTGCAAAATTCTCAAAATTTTGAAGTGAACATCAAAACTTTCTTTGAAGCAATACGCTGCTTGCACATCTATTCAAAGAGGGGAAAATGTAACCACCCTAATTTGGTCTGCTCTGACCATAGACCCTATTTTCCCTAAGTGTGATCATACCCCTAATTATATCAAGACAATTCTTCAAATTATTGAAATAATTCACTAAATCAAATTTAATCTCCTAAGTGGTTTTAATCACTAAATCAAATTAATTGCCTTAGCCAATTAAATCAAATAAATCAAAACAATTGAATTAAATAAAAAAATAATTAAATTCAATTAAAACAATTCTAAACATGGCTAAAGTAATTAATAAAAGGGAATTAAATAAATCCCCAAATTACATTTACATTTACAAAAGGGAAAGTCAATTCCCTAACCAATGGGAGTGAAATCACTTGGATCACCTCACATGGATCACCAAAGATTTAATCTCCACCTCTCTTCCACTTTTAATCCTAACCTCTCATTCACTTAATTCTTCTATAAATAGAATGAATTTTAAGCTCAATGGGCCCCTAATTTTAGAAGTAAACTTATGCTTCTAGTATTCTTAGAAGTTTTTATGCATTTTAGAGTAAATCTTAATTGCATTGTTATAATCTTTAATTTGAAAGCTAAAATGAACCATTTCTTGAGAATTTAGGATAGTTTCTTTGAATCTTTCATTCTAAGTTGTATATGTCACTGATTAATGCATAATCTAAGGGCAATTATAGAATTCTTCACACTCTTCTTAGATAGGAAGCAATAAGTCGGTTTTAGTGTTTGATTTGATGGCTTATTCTATGTTTTGCACTAATTTAATGACTTATTGAAGTGTTGTGTTGTAGCTTGCAGGATCCACAAAATACATACACAGATATCATAATGGATTTTGTTCTTGGCTTACCGAGGAAAACAAGGGGTAATGATTCCATATTTGTTGTTGTGGATAAATTCCCTAGGATGACACATTTCATACCATGTAGAAAAACATCAGATTCAGTACATATAGTAGATCTTTTCTTTAAGGAGATTGTCATATTGCATGGATTACTGAGGAGTATCATCTCTAACTGAGACAGTAAGTTTGTCAGCTATTTTTGGAAAACACTTTGGAAGAAGTTGGACACTAAGTTGAAGTATAGTTCTACATTCCATCCATAGATTGATGGACAAACAAAGGTTGTAAACTAAAGTTTGTGTAACCTGTTGAGATGCTTAGTTGGATACACACCGAGTAATTGGGATTTGATATTGTCACAAGCAGAGTTTGCATATTAATGACACACAACCAAGAGGTATATCAGACTTGAGAGACATTGTTGGAGAGGAAAAGAGAAGTGATGAAGGAGAGAAATTTGCCGAGTTTATGAAGACATTGCATGAAGAAGTGAAACATAAATTGGAGCAAAGTAATAAAAAATGCAAGGATAATGCAGACAGATCAAGGAGACATAAAAATTTTGAAGTTGGTGATGCAGTTATGGTTCATCTAAAGAAAGGAAGATTTCCTATTGGAGCATATGACAAATTCAAAATGAAGAAATTAGGTCCCTGCAAAATATTGAGAAGATTTGACAGTGGAAATGCTTATGAATTTGAATTAATGGATGACATGGATATATCACCTATATTCAATATTTTAGATTTGTATGAGTGTCATGAACTTGATGAAGAAGTGATGGTACTGAGTGATTATCCTAAGAAATAGATAGAGGAAGTTGAGAAAATTTTGAAACAGAGAGTTAACAGAAGTACAAGAGGAAAGAATTACATGGAATATTTGGTAAAGTGGAAGAACAAACCGATTGAGGACTCATCTTGGATTTCTCAATCTGAGTTGGATTCAATTCAGATTGGACTTGACACATGATTTGGAGAATTATTCCTTTTAACCCCAGGTTTCTGATGAAGGAGCATCTTGGGTTCTTTGGTAATCTATATCAACCAAAAATATGTTTGCTTTTGTTCTATAGCTTGTTTGGAGGCTGCTCGGTAAAGTGCTCGGTAACTATTGTTTCTTAGTTACTTGTCTTGTCTTGCTTTACCAATGGGTCTCAGTGTATGTTGGCTTCTCGATTGCGTCTTTCACCTAGTTAGTTTATGTTGCTCGGTTACCTTCTTACCGAGTTGTTCCTGTTTCTCAGTCAACTTCTTACATAGTTGTTTATCTTGATCTGGCCGACTTCTACATTTAATTTTTGTAGCATAATTAAGGTGGGATCTCTTATTGGGATGTGTGTGGACCTAAATTTGGATCTTAGCTATTTCCTAGGTTGGATCTTTAGGATCTGAGTGCCGACATCCTTGGTGGACTCTTGTATATATTTGCTTTTTTGTTCTTAGATTAGGGGGCAATTTTTTTGGGATAGAAGATCAAGGGTTAGCAAATTCATATCGTAGGTCTGTGACCTTGCATGTATCAAGATTATTCTGTAAACATCTGAATGTATATGGCCGAAACTAGGAAGGCCTTACAGTTTGACGATATAACACAACGGTTCTATTGTTTCTTCTCTTCCTTTACTATGTTATTGCTTCCGTGTTGTTCTACAAGTTGGCTTGGATAGCTAGGAGTGCCTTGGACCCCTGTTCTTCATACCCTCCTTGTGTCACAATCACACATGTACTAATAGCCGATCATTTTTTACCTTTTTTGGTTGGTAATTGGCCCATTTGTGCACCACTATTGGGAGATTTTGTAATGACTACTAAGACATTTGGCCACAAGTACTGGCATTTTTTAGTAAACCGACTATTGGTGTAAGAACATAGTGGGTATCAGGTGAGCATTTTGAAATGGCACTTTTGGACCACTTTGTGCTCCATGATCCCTACAGAATGATCTGTGAATACCCAAAAGATGAAACCTTATCTTTAAGCACTTCACTCACCTACAGAGGTACACCAAAAAAATCAGCAAAATTTGACTTACAATTTAGGAGTTTTAGGTGCGCAAAGTTAGCCTGGGCGGCTACTGGGTGTTTTCCCCTAATTGTCCTCGTTGACACACCGAGCATGAAATAATTTAAGGGGAAAAGGGCATGGAGGGGTAATGATTTTAATGAAAGAAGTTTGGGAAAACATAATACAAGTTGTAAAAGAAGACCTAAACAAGTACTATGGTGTGGATAAAAATAGAAGTTAAAGAGTACATAATTTATTTAGCAACATGTTATTTTGCCTCTGGTGGATCAAAATTGTATAAGAAAAGGAAACTAGATAAAGAGGATCCTTATACAACCTTGAAAAGGGATAGATCTATTTATAGCCATAGAGGATAAATCATATTAATTTGAGACTTTAATGTTATAATAGCAAATAATCAAGCTCTTTACTCGATGAGAGAATAGGTGACAACCTTTAATGGTTGGAAGAAGAAGGGAATCAAAGTTGAGAAAGAGCATCTCAAGATTAAAAAAAAGGACTATCATGCAATATGAGGTAGAAGTGTTAGGGGTTTGCAGCCTGTATGATTTGATTATATGTAACAACTAAAATCTTGGTCAAGCTCAAGGAACATTACATGCCAAACATATAATGGCCAAAGTGTGGTGGATTATGTTATAAGTTCAAAGAAACTTATGACAAGCTTCACAAGTTTCAAGGTAAAGGATTGCCCCATGGAAATGAAATTAGACCACAACCTAATATATGTAAAGATTAATGTGCAAAAGGATAATCAACACCAAGAGAAATTGAAACAAAATGGAAAGCATGAAACTACTCAGGGCACAATCCTTTTGACACGTGAAAACCAAGAAATCTTTTGAACAATGATCCAAAAACAGTTGTAGGAAGTGGAAGCCAATGAGAGAGTCTTCTCTAATAATAATACAATAGACAACACCATGTTGACCTTAATAATTATAAAATCCCTTAGTGCATGCAAAAGATCTAAGCCCAAAAAAGCAACAAAAACATCTTTCCAACAAACCCATTGTATGATGAAGAATGTAAGAAAGCAAAGAAAAGGGTCAAAACATGGGTGAACAATAAGGAATAAAAAAAATTTATAAGACTGAAAAAGAGGAATATATGTAAGCTATAAGGAAAGAATTGATTTCACTTGGGAGGCTCAACCCAAGAGGCTTTTTGAAGGACCTACAACAAAAAGACACAAATAAAGAGAATAATACCACAGATCATCAATGAATAGAGCATGTAAAACAAATATACAAGAGGGGACAAGATAAATACACCCCCACAGTAATCACTCCAAGAGTTAAACTTTTCTTTGCAAAAAATATTATAGAAGGAATTATAAAATTGGCAGTGGGAAAGGCTCGTGACATAGATGGTCTATAGGAAGAATACTTAAAATGGGGCTTGGAATCCCTCTTGCATCACATCAAGAGAATATTTAATGGGGTCATTCATAATAGGTTTCCAACAAATTATACTACTATTGTTGTCATCCCCTTGCACAAAAGTGGAAACGTCAATAACACTTCAAATTACCACACTATAATGATCAATCCTATTTTGGTAAACTTTTTGGGAGAATCAAAGAAAGATGAATCATCATTTGGACTAAAATGAGGGAAAGAGGGCCAAAGGGAAAGTGAAATTTAGGTCAAAATATTCTACAATTGATCATTACATCACACTCGGGCATTTGAATGAGAAGGTTTAGGATACACAAGGAGGATATGTATTTTGTTGCTTTGTGGACTTCAAGGAAGCTTTTGACACAGTGTCGCGAAGCAAATTGTGGAGTGGAATGGAAGACTTGAAAATTTTGGAACAGTATAAATTTTTTGTCCATAGGTTATACAACCGAGTTTGGGCCAAAATTAGAACCAAAGAGGGATTATTAGAATGCTTTAGAAGTGATTTGGGGTCAGCAAGGTTGTCCTTTATCCCCTACTTTATTCAGCATTTACAATGACAAATTAAAGGAATGGATAGACAAGTTTGGTCATGGTGGGGTCAATTTGATCAACTATGTAATAAAGTTATTCATATATGAAAATGACCTTATTTTAATGGAAAAAATAACATTGAATTTGAAGGAACACTTGAAAGCTCTTGAATCATTTTGCCACAACGTAGGGATGCAAGTGAACACTAGCAAAACTAATGTCATGATCTTTACCTTGAAAAGAAAGAAGGTTCACAAAGAATTCATCTTTGAAGACAACCCTTTGCAAGTGGTCAATGAATATAAATACATGGGTCTTGATTTTCACAATAAACTCAGCTGGGAAACATGTAGAGAAAAAAGGTTAAAAGGAGGATGAAAATCTTTACACTCACTGCAAAATAGATGTATAAGTGTCAAGATATGAGACTGAAAAACTAGGAAAACTCTTTTTGGGCTTCTCATGGTTCTGGTTGTACTTTATGGGTATGAGGTATGGGGCAACAACACATTAGCAAGTGGAGAAAGACAAAGAGATAACAAAAACATTTAATAACAAATAGCCTTAAGATTAAATAATCTATTATGTATGGGATTGTCTTGGTAGAGGCAAGGGCTTTTCCTATTGAAGCGACAGTTGTGTGTTATTTGCTAGGATATTTAGAAGATTAGAGAACATGGAGCTACATTGTTAGCAAAAAATGGTAACATAATAGAAATTGGACAGAGAAAGAGCACGTGGATGAAACAAAAAAAAAATGGTTGAATAAGTGGGATATTAAAATGAGTGCCCAAGAACCAATGGGGAAATTAAAAATTAAAGTTCAAGGAAAGCATGTGGACTAGACATCTTGGGAGGAAAAAGGAGTAATACATCAAACATTTTAATTCACGTGATCATACTTAAAAGAACTATATGGGTATGGAAATAAAATGGAAAGCAAAAATGTTAATTGCCTAGATAAGAACTAGTTTGCACCAGCTAATATGTGAAACCAAAAGGTGGACGATACCTAAAGAAGAGTGGGAAAATAGAATATGTTGTCATTGCACTCAAAATGTGGTGAAGACATAATGGAATTACAACATAGAGTGTTCAACCTACAAGGATATTCAGACTAATTACATTGATACGCTAAATGTGGACATCTTGAGCAAGTTATTTGAAGAAGAAAAGATTATAAAGGTTGCAATTTTTTTTTATCAAGATACAAAACAAAAGATCCAATTTGCAGAGAGATAAAGAAATATAGTAGTGGGAGCCATTTGTTTAGGCTTCATTGCTTGTGTTGTTTGTTGGCTATCCACGGGTCCATAAGTTGCTTGGCCTTGTGGATGTTATTAAAAAATTTCATTCATTCAAATTGGTCGAGAAGAATCTAAGCTACCTATTACTTATTGTAATGGGGAAACTTTCATTAGCATACCAATTTCCATTAATTTTGGCCTTACTACATGAAATTGGTAAATGGTGTATTGTTATTTTATTTTTTACATATATAAATAAATAAATAGATGAAAATGGAAAATTGAAACAATTTCATCCAACAAAGCATCAACATCTTTAGGGATGTATTTTTCCTTAATGTTTAATGATATAATTATTTTTATTATTTATTGTTTAGAATTTGTAGAGCCAACATTCCTCTTTGAGGCATAACGATATCATTTGGATTCTAATTGATTGCTTTTTTAGATGTTTATCCTTGGGAATTAGTTGTTCTATCTTATTATTGTATTATCAAGACTTGTTGGCTTTATTTAGTTATTAAAAACTAAGCGATTTTAGTGGTTCCTAATTTATTGGTCTTAATTGAGAAAGGTTGGCACCTCTTCAAATTTAATACTAACTCAATGCAACAGTAGAGAAGACAAATTGATCCTTGATGGTGTTGAAGACCATCATGATATGTCTTTCAAAAAATAACTCATAAATAATTTTATTTTCTCTTTCTTATTATGCATTTATGGATGTCTATAAGGTGTGATGAAGTCAGGTTTGCATCTTCTCTCCAATTGTAGGATATTTTGGAAGTCTTTATTAGGTGTTAATCTTTAAGGTATGTCATTGAATAAATTGCTAGGTTTCTCAAAAATTTATTTAAAATTTGCATGATATAAATCTCCCTTAGAGGAGGAGTTCATTGATATGATGGGGAAACAACTAGTCCAAGTGTCTTGACCCTTAGGAAAGAATCTCTCAATCCTCGTAGTTGTGACTATTTTACAAATTCCATTAGAAATGCCCTGGAGTACCACCTACTCTCCTTTTCATTTGAACTTGAGCTCCAATGACTAGTAATTTTGAGAAAATTCTTGGAGAGAATATAGCCATTGCACACCAAACATCATGTATGTGTTAGCATTGTGTGTTCAATGATGTTACTAATGTCAACAAACTGTTTGCATTAATGTCAACTTGGTGAGGAATATTATGAGTTTAGTGCTGTAATTAATGAAGACATATGTAATTTATGTATAGGAATTTGGAATATGCAGGAAAGAGTATTTGAAGTCCAGTATCGAATGTTCAAATGTTGTCTTGATGTCTGGTGATGATTATTAGTTGGTATGTTGTATACTTGGAAGCTGACAAGCATGGGAAGCTGGTATATGTAGGAAAGAGTATTTGAGGTCCTTAAATGGGAGAATGATGTGCATAAGAAGTTGGTGGATTATGGTTTTGGTGTTGTAATATATGGTTTATGAATGTTGCACTATCCTATTTTCAAGTCCATAAAAGTTAAGAGGATGGAGTTATCTTTTATTGTTTGTTGATAGTGAGGATGATTGTGAGGAATAGTCAGGACATGTCCAAAGAATGGTTCTCATTTCTTTGCACTGATGTTTCCTAGTTCTATCACAGATGAAAGTCTTTGTCCCTTTGTTGGAGATGACGAGGTTCCCTGAATATAGAGAAAGAACAATAAAGTTTCTATCTACTATCCATACAGAGAAAAGCAAGGAACAAAAGCATGAAGTATCTGTAGTGAGTAGGGAAGAAGGAGGAACAAAACTAGAGGTACACCTAGGCTCTACATCAACTAATAACCCCTCTCAAGTGGATCCTTTTTATATGACATTGTTAATAAACAACGGGTTGGTAAAAAATTATTGGATTGATTATGGAGCAGCCATAAATATTACGCCCTTCAAAGTGATGAAAGAGTTAGGGTTGTGGGTTGGTAAAACTTATGGAAAGTTTTATGCTATGGACAATTAGTTTGTCCTTGTGGTGGGAATTATGAAGGACATGGAGTTTAAAATAGTTATTTATCCTTAAGCCTCTTATAGAACAAACATTATTGTGGTTGATGTCCCTCCCAATTATGGGATGTTACTATCTAGACAATGGTCAAGGCTTGTTGGTGGTCATTTCCAATTAGACTTGTCATATTCTACCATATCGATAACTGGAAAATAAGTCAGGGTGGAAAGAGAACCTAGATCATCTTATATTATTGAAGATGTAGATTGTAATCGAATGACCTATTTTTGTGATACCGATTTGGAAAACTTCTCAGTTCAATTAACAAAGCTTGAATTAAAGAACATTGATGTAATTAGCACTCGTGCTCAAAAGAGCCAAGAGAAAGTATGGAAAATGTACTTTGATGGAGCATGTAGTAGGAATAGTGTTCATCTCACATGATGGGAAAACATTTAAATACTCCTTCATCTTGTCATTTGAATGTACCAATAGTGTAGCAGAGTATGAAGCCCTCCTATTAGGATTAAAATTGGCTTCTAAGCATGGGATAAAGCTACTTAGTGTGTATGAAGATTCAGAATTGGTTATCTCACAAATAAGGTCTAAATATACTACTAAGAATGCAAGACGCAAATAATATAGAAATGAGGTGTGGGATACAATTAAACTGTTCGATGCGTTCTCAGTAGATTGGGTTGACAGACCAAGGAATATCATGGAAAAATTTCTTGCTAATGTTGCCTTGAAACATAATGATGTAACATTGAGTGGCATAAAAAACTTGAGGTCAAAACTAGACCTTTTGTTCTTGATGACATATGCAATTGGCAAGTTTTTGAGAATGATAGTGACTTGTTGAAATTCCTATATTGTGAAGATCAATATGAATCATAGGAAATAGATTTCAATGATTATGTAGAGGAAATTAATGGAAATAGACTATGTTTGGGAAAGAACTAGTCCAATTGAAGACTAACAAAATCCCTAAAGGGCTAGTAGTATTAGAAAGAGATTTGACAAAGATGACAAAATTTATAAGAAAGCAACACTTTTCAAGGAGGAAGATGTTGAAAAGATAAATTTTGAGACAAAAAAATTCACCCAAGGATGGGTACATTGGAAAAAGCTCGCCCCAAAGATAAGGGAAAATCTAATAGCATTATTAAGAAATTAAAGTCATGTGTTTGCTTGGTCCTATGATGACTTAAAGGCTTATAGGGAATATTTATTTCAGCATGATATCCCCTTGAAGCTCGATGCTAAACTTTTCAGACAAAGGCAAAGACCTATAAACCCTACCTTAGCTCCTAAGATGCAGGAAGAACTCATGAACTTGAGAGATGGTGGAATTATCAATCCTATAAGGCATTCAATCTGGGTGTTAAACTTGGTGCCAGTGAGAAAGAAGAATGGAGATATTCGGCTATGTGTAGACTTCAAAAACTTAAACATCTTGTAGACACCTAAAATTGACCAGGTGTATCTCAAGCATTCCAAACTATAAATCTCAGCCAAATGCTTCAAAATATCAATGCAAAACAAATGGATAAAATCAAATGGACATTTATCAAATCAAATGGACAAAATTCAAATCAAATTAAAAGATCAAATAATCATGAAATCAACTAATTAAATTCAAGCCTAAAGGGATTAATCAAATTATGCAATTAATTTTT
>MU226433.1:911055-994607 GCA_018584345.1 Thuja plicata
TGTTCTCCCTTTAGAAGTTGAAATACCATCCCTCAGAGTTTCATTGCATGGATTAATAACAGATGAGGATTATAGAGTTGCCCACCTTCAACAATTGGAATTGTTGGAGGAACATCAAACTCAAGCCCATGATCATTTGAAAGTGTATCAAAATCGAATTTCCAGGAACTATAACAAGCATATCAAGCCAAGAAACTTTCAAATAGGAGATCTAGTATTGAGAGAAAATCCCAAAAATTAGGCTGATAGAGAAAAGAAAGGGAAGTGGGAAGCAAATTGGCTTGGTACTTTTGTCATTATTTCTTCATTTGGGACGGGGACCTACAAACTGGCCGATTGTGATGGTGATGAATTGCTAGAACCTATCAATAGCATTCATCTTAAGAGGTTCCACACCTGATTCAGAGGAAAGAGTATCAGAATAAAGAGTATAAGTTGAAGAGTATCAGATGAGTCAAGCATCACCCTTGTACATGAGAAAATTCAAAAAATATCAAAAAAAGGAGAAAATATCAAAAAAAAAAAGGGGAAAAGATCAAAAATACCAAAAAAAATCAGAAATTTCAAAAAGCCAAAAACATTTGAAAAAGAGAAAAAAGTGCCTTGGTGAAAACCTAGCAATAGGCACCTTGGTAGCAAAGAAAAAAAGAGCAATAATCCCAAGAGGTGAAAACCTAGAAACAGGCGCCTTTTGTCCCTTAGGTGTTTCCTAGTTACATTTGTACATATTGCGGTTTCCTCATCTCACTTGTCCATATCTTCATTGCATCCGTCATTCGTGCATTGCCCTAATAAAGTCTCAGAGCTAAATTTTATCACATGCTAGGTTCAGTTGCCCTCAGTTTCACATTGGTTACATTTATCACTTGGGGGCACACATCATAGATTTTGGTTCCACCCGGATTCAATAGTGCAACATTTTGGTCATACATCAGAAGCAAATTTTCAAATTCCGGAGAAATCTTTTGGAACCTTTGATGAATATCATTGTTTAATCCTAAACAGTTTGATCACATAACATGATCCTTGAATCTCATTGCCTTATTTTATCAGGATTAAAAATTGACACACCCTAAATGATCAGATTGTCTGGAATTCTTATTTGAAAATCTTGATACATTTTGCAAACACTTGGAATTTTTGATGAGTTTTTCATTGACTTTTTCAAGTCATGTCCTTTTTAGCTAATCAATGATGTTTCGACTAGATTGGCAAGGCTAAAAGACATGATGTTTTTCTTAAGCTTCTGAGTGACTATTTTGAGGAAGATTCTTTAACTTGTGTGAATAATTCTAAGGACATGGTCATCAAAGAACCATAGAGGACATTCATATAGGATGAAGAGTTAACCTTTGTTTGTTTACGCAAAAGGATACCTTGGTTATTTATATTTTTCATATCTTAATACCAACATCCACTTGCAACATTGAATCTGATTAAACCGGTATTCATACTCCCATAGTTGGTCACCCAACTAGTGAGGGTTGTACTTGGCTGCATAGAATGGGTTACCACACGCGGGAAAGTCATATTCATATTCTTATGGTCACAGTGGCACCAGTAAGGATTGTATCAATTCCTATTTCCACAGCGCTCTATGATGAAAACATATCTCCATTTGCATTCCTTTCGCAAACCTCAAGGACAATTAGTTGCATTGCATTTTGCATGTTGCTTTTTAGCTTGCTTTCTCAGAAGCTTAGTTCTCAAGTGGCTTGTCTTTCTAGCAATTTTCCAAGTTCAAGGGGGGGATAAAAGTTGACAACACTTCATCAAATTTAATGGTTTCAAGTCATACAACATGAGATTTTACTTTGCATTCATTATCATTAATCATTATTCATTATATATTCATGTCAAGTGAAAATCAAGAAAAAAAGAAAAAAAAAATACATTAATCATTATTCATTTTCCATTTCATCATTTAGAACTGCATATCATAAATTAAATTGCATACATCCAAAAACACAAAAAGATAGATGCATTTCATTTACCATACGCACTAAGCATTGCATTCATTGCATTGCATATTTCATACATGGTTAAATCAGAAAAACATGTAGAGATAAATTGCATTAACATCATTTGCATCCATTTATCTATGTCCTACTCTAAGACATTTGCATCCATAGCACAATAGAAATAAATGCATCATAGAAACATATAGACATGCATAAAAGGAAATCTCGTGACATCATCAAGGGAGGAATCAAGATTATCATAGATAAATTTTCATCATCAATGTCTATAACATAATTAGTACATCAAAGATACATCAATACAATGGTCCATACATCAAAGTCTTGATCCAAATATACATATGATACAATGCTATACATCCTGGGTCCATATCTATCTCATGACCTAGCAGGGGAATCTGAACCATCTCCAACTAAACATGTGCCTGAACCCCTGCACCATCGGGATCCCTGTCACCTGCTCTATCATGTGCACTAGGAGGTGCCTAACTAGTGCTCGCATTAGTCGGTAACTGAGCCAGAGTAGCAAGAAACTACTGCAGCATGTCGTGACCTGATCTAATCTCGCTGTAACTGCAGTCATCCTAGCCTATAACCCCCACACATCCTACACTATATCATCTGAAACTGGAGGCATTGGAGGTGCCTGTGATGTTGGTGAAGCTTGTGGTGCTAAGGGTACCTGCGGTATAACCTGTGCTGTGCTGACCTGTGGGTCAACCTGTGGTATTTGTCCAGGAACCTGTCTAGCCACTTGGACCTGTCTATGCCTGTGCCTGGCCCAATCAACATCCACTCTCAAAGGAGCCTGACCCAGAGGCACCTTTCCACCCGCTCGCCTTTGCCTAGGCTGTCTAAAACCACCACCTCGGCCTCTCGCATGCCCTCCTCTCATCCAAGGCCCAACTGCTCTCTATACCCATGGCGCTCTAGGTGCCCTCTAAAATCTATGTTGGCGTGGTCTACCACCATCATCCCCATCATCTCCACCATCACCATCATCATCAAAGAGCTCGTTGACATCAGGGATAGGCTCTGCCGGATTCGTGAATCTCATGAATTGATGTCGTTGAAACCACTCTCGATACTCTGCTGACATCCCGCATCCACCACCTGTGGCATCAGATCCCAAACACCATATCCAAGCTGATCTATCTGTAGATAGGCTGACCGATAGTCAACCTGTGCTCCCCACATCGACCTCTTAGCCTGTACTTGGCCATATAGTGCCATACCCTGTGGCATATCCTGCATCCGGCCAAACTGGCGTAGCACTCTCCCACAACAAAATCTCTCAATCACCAATGGTGATCGGCCTATCATCCATCGAGGTGCAAACATATAGGGTAGCTCATCATCATCCTCTCACCACCTCTCACACTACAAATACGACCTCCATACCACCTGATCAATATCATCAATGGTGCATCTCCAAAAATCAACCTTGCCCAGACGATGCTGGACAACCATGTCATCATATAAAAATGCATAAGGGTAACCACGAGCCCAAACTCACACTGAGACTGGCCTAGTAATAGGGATATGCTCCCAGGTCCATAACTGTAACAACATTGCACCTGCAGAAATAGCTGCACTGCGCCGATATACAATCTCATGTAAATCATGATACAACTGTGCCAACACACAGGAACCCCAATCCAATCTCCATGGATGAGAAATCAGGTCCTCTATAATCCAGCCCCATCCGACTGCAAAACCATGACCTCTCCTATCTGGAAATAATAATCCCCCTATCACGGCTCCTAATAATGCTGGTAGGGTGGAAAATGAGGCAAACTGTGCCTAAGTAATACAATCATCTGCAATGGTGTTGTCTCCAAACACCCATCTACAAACATTGCTATCATATATTGCATCATAATACACCCACTCTCCATGAGTCAGGATCCTTAATAGTCTATATACATCCTCTGGCATAATAGTCAGCTCGCCTAGAGGTAAATGAAAGGTATTATGGTCAGAGTGCCATCGCTCTGCCATAGCTGTCAATAAACCTCAGTTTAACTAAAATCAAGGGAAATCTAAAAGGAAACTCAGTCCACAAGTCTCAATAGTACGCCACTCAGGAGGCGTAAGCTCATCTACCAGATGAAATATCCATAACGCTACACCTTGCACTCACAACTTGCGATAATGCTCCTACATTTTGAAACAAAGTGCATCGTGTTAGTTTTTCTCTTGATGAACCATTCTAAGTCAATCACAAAACATTAAATCTATCTTTTCTCTTGCTTGAGCGTATCAACTTATTGCTCCTAACCTCTATATCATGAGACACAAGGACAATTTGTAATCATTTTTAATCATATCTGATTGACCTATCAAACATTCATCATTATGAATTTTCTAACATCCTAAACACTACGTGACATTTTGGACGAACATTTTCTAGCTTGGAACCTAATTGAGTCATCTGGATGATCAATCGAACTAAGTTCATCTATTTTTCTATAATCAACTTTCAACTTTGTGGTAGGCGACACTTAACTAAGTGTACACAACTTTTTAAGCTAAGCAACTTTTTAATCTTTAAAAATGGCTCTTTACCATGCAGATGCGGTGCTTTACCAATTAGGCAGCCTTTTTCAGCCCTACGTGGCATTTAAAACATCATACACGGCTTTTAAAACATGGTGTTTTCAGGTGGCACATTTCTTTTTTTTGGGTGGCAATTCTGACTTAGCTCCTATGTGGCTAAGGATTATGTGTACGCTACTTTTCATAGCGTGGACGCGGCTTTTTACTACCCTACACGGCATTTTACCTATCCTACGCGATATTTTGCTAATCATTTTCTAAAAAATAATAAAAATATGCATTAAATGCAATTTTCAAAGCAATAAATGCACCAAGAGGGTTCAAACCACTCACTGGAGGCCCGTAGTCAGGAGGTCTCTGATATCGGCGCGCTCGCTCGAACCTGTGCTCTCATATGGGGACCACTATTGCTATCAGTTGTCAGAAGCTTAGAGCAAAATCTCAATAGTGAAAAGTGAAAATGAATAGTAATTTTGGGTTTTTCAACCTATTTAAGCTATTTTAACCTATTTTTCTGAGATTTTTGACCCAGTCAAACCTAATCTACCTATTCTGCACACTAGGGCATTTGTTTGACATCTTTTCACATCATAGTTTATCAAAAATGCGATCATCTTGGATCTATCCTATTAACATTATTCATCAACAAATTTTACATATGATCAATATGATTCCATTCTGAGGGGGCATCATCATATCATCAAACTGGGATTCTGCAGCATATCTTGTATCAAATCTGGGGCATTAAAATTTCAAACTTTATCAATCAGATTTTCATATCAAGGTTTCATATCGGATTTTCATATCAGGGTTTCATATCGGAATTTTCATATCAGGATTTTCATATTAGGTTTTCATATTAGCTCATCAGTATCAACTCAATGATCAGGACAATCAAGCTTTCTTTGAATCAATGCGCTTTGCACATCATTTCAAAGAGGGGCATTTGTAGACATCTAAAATTGACTAGGTGTATCTCAAGCATTCCAAACTATAAATCTCAGCCAAATGCTTCAAAATATCAATGCAAAACAAATGGATCAAATCAAATGGACATTTATCAAATCAAATGGACAAAATTCAAATCAAATTAAAAGATCAAATAATCATGAAATCAACTAATTAAATTCAAGCCTAAAGGGATTAATCAAATTATGCAATTAATTTTTCAATTGTATAGTTCAAATAAAAAAGGATCAAATCCAACCCAATCACCCTTCCATGGCTAATTTAATTAAATGATGAAGTTATTTAATTCCTAATATCTTTGAGACAACCAACCAACTTTCCCTCCATTTGAAAACACCTCAAAGATTTTGACTTAACCAAGCTTTGATCATGATCAACTCACTCTACCCCCTACCCTTGGGAAAATGCTATAAATACAAGTCATTTTCTTTGTGTTTGGGATCCAAGAATTCAAGAGCAAAAGCATCCTTATTATAGGCACATTGAGAGCATATGAGGAGCATTTGAGAGCTTTTTGAGAGAATTTTAGCATTTGCATTACATCTAGCATACCATGTTTAGGAGCATTTGTTATTTTCTCATATGATCTTGGAGCATTTCTGAGCATTTTGAGCATCCTAGCTAGATTGGAGCGTTTAATTTTCATACATATCTCGTTCTAGGATTGTTCTTTAGAGAGATTAAGCCTGAGAGATCTCTTAACAAAGCTTGGATAGAGAACCATGAGATGATATAGATTGTTTAGCTTCAATTCTTAGATTAATTTGTTTATCATTCCATAGAATTGTTGTTTTCAATCTTAATTTCATGAAGGTGTATTTTCTTACACACACATCTCTTCCTTGAAGGATAACTATGCACTCCCAAACATAGAGGCCCTATTGTAGAAGGTGACAAAATATGAGTTGCTATCAATGATGAATGGTTTCTCGAGGTATAACCAAGTCAAGGTGAAGGAATCATAACAATATAAGACAACATTCACTACACCTTGGGGCACATATGTTTATGTAATAATGCCTTTTGGTTTGACCAATGTTGGAGCTACTTTTCAAAGGTAAATGGATGTAGATTTTGCAAAATTTATTGATGTAAACATGGTTATATATCAAGATGACCTAACTGCATATTCTAAAAGAGTTGAATACCATTGTAATCACTTGGAAGAGATATTCTTAAAGTCCTTAGAACATGGAATATCATTGAATCCAAAAAAAGTGTCATATTGGTGTCAGAAAGGGAAAGTTGTTAGGGCATATAGTATCCAAGGATGGAGTAAGAATTGATCATGAAAGAGTTGCTGCTATAGATAAAATCCCTATTCCAAAAACTGTGAAGGTCATTCAATCCTTTTTTGGGCAAATTAAATTCATAAGAATATTCATTTCAAACTTTGTAGAGATTGTCAAACCAATTTCTAAGATGTAGAAGAAGGGTAGAAAGTTGGATTGGAAATCCAAGGCACTTGATGCTTTTGTTGATATAAAAAGAGCAATCAAGGAGGCTCCTATATTTAAGTCCCTTGATTTCTATAAGCCATTTTAGATCTTTTTCTTTGTCTCTTTTCATACAATTGTTGCAGTCATATTACAGAAGAATGAGGAAAGAAATGAGAAGTTGATTGCCTTTTCTAGTAAGTCCCTACAAGCTGTTGAACTAAAGTATGACATCAGTGAGAAGTAGGTATATGCATTAGTCAAAGAAATCAAGTCATTCAGGCCATACTTAGCTGGATCAAAAGTAGTTTCCTATGTCCCAAATGTAGTAGTTAAGGATATTTTTAGACAATTAGAGGTGATAAGGAGAAGATGTAGGTGGATCAATCAAGTACAAGAATTCAATATTAATATTTAGATAAATAATGTTGTAATATTGGAAAATATTGAAGATGATTTTGTTGGAATTTATGTCAACATAGAAAATATATTGATCAGAGGAAGTGATCAGAATAGTTATTTATTTATTGCTAACTTAAATTTTACTAGTTAGCTAGTGGAGTAGAGTGCTAAATGGTTCAGTGAGAAGTGAATATTGCAGAGAATAAGTAGTGCATGTAGAGGAAGGATGATGAAGGTGTTTACTTAGTTCACCCAAAGTTGTAGAAGGTTTCATGATGATTTGGACAAGTAACCAGGTTACAAAAGGTGACTGGAAAACATGGTGATAGACTCTGTTAATAGGAAGACAAAAAAAGGTTTGGTGTGCATAATCTGGTTGGAATTTCTCAAAGTGTACCTAGGAGTGTGTTTGTGACATACTCAGGTGACCTCAATTCAAAGGATTTGCACTTTAGAGGTTCGTATATCATATCTTTATTGTCTTATAGTCTTAGTGATAGTGATCTTGAGGTGCAGGGGAAAAAGGGTTGGCAAATCCAATTATTTTGGTGGATTTGTGTGTTTGAGTGTTTATCACGATGCTACAGGATGTTCTTGAAGTATGTGTTTAATGAGTAGGTGATACACAAGAATAAGAAGGATAATATTGGTGGGATTTTTGGTCAATAATAATATTCTTATTATTATTTTTGTTCTTGGCCAACTTAGTTGGTAAATCGTGTTGCACAAGTGCTAAATTGTGAAATATGGGAGATTTATGATCTCGAGGTGGTGGCTATATGAAATGGTTATGATTTGACTATCAAAGATGGATTTGAGAATGAGATTTGGAGTGATAATTTGAAGAGATGATGAATTAGGTTTGGTTGACCTAGTTCTTGATATAAGAGGATGA
This sequence comes from Thuja plicata, assembly GCA_018584345.1. NCBI lineage: Eukaryota > Viridiplantae > Streptophyta > Pinopsida > Cupressales > Cupressaceae > Thuja > Thuja plicata. Next base: position 919,296 of record MU226433.1, read on the forward strand.
ATTAGGGCAAAAATTATTAGGCATGGAAGTGAAAGATTGGTTGTGAACATTGTGGATTTCTTGCAGAGTAGTGGGTGAGATCTCTTGAAGGATAAGTTCCTCATCTAAAGGAGACACAAAGAATTAGATCAAAGATCTTGATTGAACTTTAATGGAACTGACTTTGGCATAAGATAGATGTTTTTATCCAATTAAAAAACACATTCAGATCATTGTAGTGATCAAATTGTAAAGCAACGAGCCTTCCTCATGGTTGTATCTTGAGGCTTTTCATTTGAGCAGTGATCTTTAGGCAGTGAGCCTGAATGTGTGTGCATTCCCCATACATTGTAATAAGGTTATACTTCTAACAAGGTATTTTCTTACTATGGGTAATCAACCCCAACAGGGTTTCCATGATAAATTTTTTTGTGTCGAATTGTGTGGATGAGATTATGATTTGTTTATGCATGCATATTTCACATTTCACTTAATCAAATAAGAGATAAGGGTGTTCGAGATTAAGGGTTTAAGGACTAATGGTTTTAAGGGGTAGAGCTTTGGTAACAACTAATTCACCCCCCTCTCTTAGTTGTTCATTTCCATATTATCAATAATTGGTATCAGAGCTCAGGTCCCTTGAAGGAAGCCCAACAACTTAAGGGAGATTTTTTATGACAACTTACAAGAAGGAAAATCCTAGGTTTGAATGCACAAACTACCCCATATATAAAGGATAAATGATCACTCATCTAAGATGCATTGGAGAAGAATATTGGACTATGACAAAGAACTCCTACACTTTGCCTACAGAGCTATCTTCGACTACACAAAATAATAAGAAGCTGTTTGAGTATAATATCAGAGCAAAGGAAGCCCTACTAAGTGCCCTATCAAATACATAGTATGCAAATGTGATGGAGTTAGAGACTGCACATCATATTTGAACAAAGCTAGAAACCCTGCATGAATGTGATGCATGTGTCAAGAAAGATAAGTTAAAAAGCCTAAAAGGAAGCTATGAATCCCTAAAAAATGTATGAGGACAAGAACATCAACTCTTATATGTTGAAGATGGATGAATTAGTTTGCAACATCAGATGTGCTGGTGGTGTGTTGGATGAAGGAGATATTGTTTCAAAGGTACTGAGATCTCATCCATTGGCTTACAAAAGCAAATTTGTTGCTATTGAGGAAATAAAAATTGTTGTTTTTGTGACAAGGGATACATTGGTTGGTAAGTTATTGGGTTTTTAGATGAGTGATTTTGGTGATTCTCTACCCAAAGTTGAACCAACCTTCAAGGCTACTATATCAGGAAGAGACATACATAGATCAAATCAAGGAGAAGGATCTACAAGAAGGGTATCAAAGTATGAAAAAGAGATGAGATAACTTGAGGAAGAAGAAAGAGAACTTTAAGAATTGGAAGAACTGATGGAAAAGAGACTATCAGAAGGGTCTAGTAAGTATAAAGGAAAAATGTCTTTTAAATGTTTTTGTTGTAAAAAGATAGGACATTATACCTCTAGATGTTTGGAGAGATTTCCTAAGTACAAGTATAATAAGTCTAAATATGAGAAAAGATGTTATTGTACTTTAGATGAAGAAGGAGCCACTGATGATGAATCTGATAATATTAAGAGTGATAATGAACATGTTTATGTTGCTATTAAAGATGATAGGTTCGATTCAGGAAATTCTATGCCTAATATTTCTACTATATGTGTTGTTGAGGAAAGGGAATTAGTCGCTCAAGTTATAAAAAGGGATGAATGAATCATTGACAGTGGTTGTTCTCACCATATGAGTGGTGACAAGGATAAATTATAAAGTTTTGAGAATTATGATGGTGGAATGGTAAGATGGGGAGATAATTACGGTGGCATAATTAGAGGAAGGGGATCTATATCCTTATATGGTAAGACTACTACTGAAGATGTGTTTTACGTAGAAGGCCTAAAGCACAATCTCATCATCATTAGACAACTTATGGATTACATTTCAAAGATGACAGATGTAAGATTGTGAATGATTATGGAATAGAAATTTGTATTGGCTCAAAAACTAAAGGTGATAAATTTCTTTTGAATAGTGGTCAAAGGACATGTTTGATTACACAAATTGATAAAATTTGGTTATGGCACAAAAGGTTATGTCATGTGAATTTTGACAATATTGTGACATTGAGTTCCAAGCATGTTGTTAGAGAATTTCCTATAGTGAAGAATCCCATCAATGCTACATGTAAGGAGTGCCAACTAGGTAAGCAAACAATGACTGCATTTATATCTAAAGTTGAAAATTACAATGGTTTGCCTGACTTAGTTCGCACTAATTTATGTAGACCAACAAAAATAAGGAACATTCAAGGTGATAGATATTTTATACTACTAACTGTTGACTACTCTAGAATGATTTGGTTACCTTCTTGAAAGAAAAGTATGAAGCACTTGATAAGTTCAAGATTTTTAAAAATTTGGTTGAGACTAAGATAGGATTAAATGTCAAGTGTCTGAGGTCATAAAGAGGTGGTGAATTCATATCAAATGAGTTGAACTCCTTTTGTGAAAAAAACATGGAATCAAGAGACAATTCTCAACTCTGCAAACACCACAACAAAAGGCTGAAAAGGATAGTGGAGAGTGAAAGTATAAAATGATGAACTATAACTGATTGAGTGTTTGAAGATCTTAAGTTGATGATCACTGAAATGCAGAAAGTTAACACAAGTCATTAAATCAATTAATGTATTGTATTGTCATTGATGTCAAGTTGATATAATCTAATTAGTTGTATACATTATGTCAAAGACTTCAAAGAACCATAAAGATAAAGTTTATGCTATTAGTACTGCATAAAAGTTTAGTATTCACAAAGTGACAACATACACTGACGGACAGTGCACATTGACGGACAATGCACATCGACGGATAAAGAACCCTGAGAGAAAATTCACAGTGATACCCGAGCAAGAAACCTGAGCAGCATTATCGATGAGAAGAACCATAGCATTATTGATGAGAAAAGCCACAGTGTTACCTGACAGATAGACAACCCCAACAGATAGACAACCCTGATGGACAGACAACCCCGACGGACAGACAGTGATGCCCAAGGACAACTGAAGTCATGACCGAGCCAACAAGGATTTAAACATCGAAAAGAACTAAAGTTCATAAATGAAAAAAGACTTACTTGCCAATAGCTAAAGAAGGAGTTAACTGGTTGATAAACTTTGTTTTCATTGACAAATTAAAAGCCAAAGATAAGCAAAAGTTTTAAAGCAGTTTTACTCCAGTTTTCAAAGAGAAATCTGTGAGATAAAACTGAAGTAAAGATTTAAAGTAATAAAGGCGAGAATTGTGGATCACACCAAGAACAAGAAAGTCAAGGACTTAGAAATGATGAAATCATGTCTATAAAGAGATAATCTAATTCATTATGAATCAGGGGAGTGAATAGAGAAGAGGATCCTGAAGAGAAACTGATGAAGAAAGAAAGACTTCAATCATACATGATCAATCAAGCTAAAGAACAGAGCTAATTTTGTAGACACCGAGCAAAAGAGAAGAACAACATCACCAAGAAGAAATAAGTGGAGAAAAGGTATTGAAGGGAACTACTCTAGAATGATTTGGTTACCTTCTTGAAAGAAAAGTATGAAGCACTTGGTAAGTTCAAGATTTTTAAAAATTTGGTTGAGACTGAGATAGGATTAAATGTCAAGTGTTTGAGATAAGAAATAGGTGGTGAATTCATATCAAATGAGTTGAAATCCTTTTGTGAAAAAACATGGAATCAAGAGACAATTCCCAGCTCCGCAAATGCCACAACAAAAGACTGAAAAGGATAGTGGAGAGTGAAAGTATAAAAGTGGATGAAGAATTGCAAGTTTATCCAAATCAGGAGGATTTGATTCTAATGATCAGAATACCATCTCAATCTAGAAAGATCAACAAAAGGAGAAAATCCAAGTCCAAGGAGGCATCATGAATCAAATTGATTAAGCATATACTAGTGAAGAAGATGAAGGGAAAAAGGTTGAAGAAAAACCCAAAACACCAAGGTATGTCAGATTGAATCACTTTGAAGATCAAACCATTGGAGATAGGAATAAGAGTATTGAGACAAGAAGGAGAATTATTGATGAACAAGCATGCCTAATCTCCAAATTTGAGCCAAAGGATGTCAAAGAATCTTGTAAGGATGAAAATTGGTACAAGTCAATGAAAGAAGAGTTGACACAAATTGAGAAAAAAAATACTTGGATCCTTGTTCCTAGGCCTATAGATAAAAATGTTATTGGCACCAAATGGGTATTCATAAATAAGCTAAAAAAATATGGAAAGGTTGTGAGGAATAAAGCAAGATTGGTCTACAAAGGTTATGCACAAATGGAAGCTATTGATTATGAAGAAACGTTTGCTTTGATGACAAGATTGGAAGCAGTAAGACTATTCCTTGCATATGCTTCTCATAAGAACTTAAAATTTTATCAGATGGACATCAAATCAGCCTTCCTAAATGGAGAATTGGAAGAAGAAGTATACATTGAACAACCATATGGATTTCAGATGATTGATCAACAAGACATGACATGCTTATTGAAAAAGGCCCTATATGGACTAAAACAAGCTCCTAGATCTTGGTACTCAAGATTGGATAAGTATCTACTTAGGATTGGTTTCAACAAAGGTAATGTTGATATTAATTTATACTTCAAGGTTGATAATGAGAAAATTTTGATTGTTGAAGTCTCTGTTGATGACATTATCTTTGGAGGTAATGACAAGCTAAGTCAAGAGTTTGCTTTAGAGTGCAAAATTAATTTGAGATATCCATGATAGGAGAAACAAAATTCTTCTTGGGATTGCAAATTATTCAATCAGACAAAGAATATTTGTATCACAGGATAAGTATGTGAAGGAGTTACTAAATAAATTTGGTTTTGATGAATCAAAACTAGTAGTCACACCCATGGTGACTAGGAGTAAACTTATAAAGGAAGATGAGACCACAAAGGTAAATCAATCTAGGTATAGATCAATGGTTCATGGTTTATTATATCTAACTCATACTAGACCATACATCATGAATGCAATATGTTTAGTTGCAAGATTTCAAGTAGAGCCAATGCAGAATCATGAAATTGCAGTCAAGAGGATCTTTAGGTACTTGAAAGGGACATTTGACTTTGGGATATGGTATCCTCAAGGTGAATATTTTACTTTGTGTGCTTATACAAATGCAGATTAGGCAGGAGATATGGATGACAGAAAAATCACATGTGGTGAAGCATTCTTATTGGGTAGTAGATTGGTCTCTTGGATGAGCAAGAAACAAATTTGTACTTCATAATCTATGGATGAAGCAGAGTATGTTGTTGCTGCTATCAATTACACACAGGTAGTATAGATGAAACAAACGTTATCTTTCATTGGAATTATCTTTGATGTACCTATTACTATCTATTGTGATAACTCAATTACTATAAATATCTCAAAGAATACAATGCATCACTCAAAGACAAAAAATATTTTAATCAAGTTTCATTTCTTAAGGGAGAAGGTAAATGAGAAGGAAGTAAGACTGGAAGACATACCTACCAAAGAAAAAAATATTCATATATTTACTAAACCTTTTCCTAAGGAGACATTTGAATATCTCAAAGGCAAGTTAGGGCTCATTACCCCTCCTATTCAAAGCTAAGATCCAATAGGATGCATTACTCCAAAAGATATTCATGAATATGTCATTAAAGTTGGATTGATGTAAGGAGGCTACTAATCAGGGGGAGTAGTAAGCATGGTAAGGAAAATTTATTTGATTTGAAGTAGCGTATTTGCAGGGAGCTACAAAGAAGTGTAGGAATTAATAAGTTAAGTGTTTGATCAATGTTTGCATGGTTCAGAGGTGTGTGTGTGTGTGTGTGTGTGTGTGTGTGTGCACGCATGTGCGAGAAAGAAAGATGAGGTTGATGAGGTAGTAGAAGCAAAGAAGGAAAATGAAACAAATATTCATATGACAAATCAAATTGCAAAATAGAAGATGATACATATTTTTCATTGATTTCAAAGGGGAGAGAAGCAGATGTGAAAATAATAGAAGAGAAAATTTTGTAAATCAAAAGAAAAGAACAGAAGAGTTTGCAGAAGGAAGTGCATATTAGAGAGACATACTTGCACATAAGAAATAAGAGTTTTTCTGAAGAAGAATGGTGTACATTCAAGGAGGAGAAACTAATGGAGAGAAGAGCATGTAATTAGATTTGACCTAAGGGAAGCTTGATTCTAGGGAGAACATATTATTGAGGAAGATGAGTTAGAGAGACTCTCAAAGATGATGTGGATGTTGGTCTCCAAGGTAAACTATTGGTTTCTGGTTATATTGATAAACTATAATTGATTGAATGTTTGAAGATGATAAGTTGGTGATGATCACCGAGCTGCAAAAGTGAATGCAAGACATTAACTCAGCTAATATATTGTATTGTTATTGACGTTAACTTGATATGGTTTAATTGTTCAAACAAATATTGTCATTAACCTTAAAGATCTAAAAAGACAAAGTTTATGTCGTCAGTAATATATACACCGAGTGATAGTTCATAGTGTATACCGAGTGATAGTTCATAGTGTATACCGAGTGGAGCAGTTTATAGTGAACACCGAGTGGAGAAGTTTATAGTGAACACCAAGCAGAGCAATTCACAGTGTAAACCGAGTTTGCGACTACTAAGTAGAGATGAAATTGATGCCCGAGCATAACTGAAGTTGATTCATTGGCATAACTGAAGTTGATGCCTGAGCATAATTGAAGTCATTGACCTAGCACAACTAAAGTTTTTGACTAAAACTATCTGGAGTTAGAAAATGATAAAACTACTTAGCTGGCAGAGCTATATTTAGAGTTAACTGATTGATTGTCTTATTCTCATCGATCAGATAAGCTTAAGATAAGAAGGTGTGTATGTGAAATAGTGCACCTATTACCTGTGACACAACACTTCAATAGATCATTGCATTAGTGCAAAACATGGTTATAAGAGCATATAAAGCACTAAAATTGACCTATTGCTTTCTAACTAAGAAGAGTATGATAAGAAACATAACAACCCTCAGATTATGCTACTATCAGTGACATATATGAATTAGCATGAAAGAGTTGAGTTAAAACAACTATTTAATTATTAAGCATGCATATTATCTCTAAAAATGAACATTATAACCATGCATGATAATGAAACTATGAAGTAAAAATGAAACTATCTAAATCCTAACAGCATAACAATGCATTTTCAATCTAAAATCCAGGCTTATTTGTGCTAAAAAACCTCTTCTATGTATAGAAGAAATGAGGAGAGAGAAGGGGACAAGGTGCATTAATGGAGTTGAAAAACTCATTAATGAGGTGTAAGAGGCATTAATGAGGGATGGGCATAAAAGAATCTTCATTAATGAGACATTAATTAAACCATTTATGAGGCATGGGGAGGGATGTAAGGCCAAACTTGGCAAGTTGGTCCTTAGAGGAAGTCAAGCTTGAGAAAGTTGACTTTCTCAAGTGGGTCGAGTTCTTAATCACTCCTTAATGGAATGTGACAACATTAGGAGGTGGGTTAGGATAGAATTAGAATTAGAATTAGATTTGGCAAGGGTGAATGGGTTGGGATAGGTTTGAACCCATAGTCAAAGTGGTTGAAGTGATTTAGGTTGGGGTTTAGAGGAATATTAATGAAATGAATAAAACTTATTTAATTCATTCAAAAATAAGAATATTAATTATTCAAGCTTTTAATTGCTTTTTAATAATCAATAGGACTATAGTGAATTTAATTAAATTAATTAGGCTACGGGAATGGGTTTATTTGCAAGTGATGAGACATATTAAGGTTCCTTTAATTCCCTTATGATTAAATACTATAGCCATATTTTGAATTTGATTTGTTTTAATTGGTTTGAATTGATTTGAATTGTATGACTGTAGTAGTTAATATAATTTAGTGATAAAAATCACCTAGGACATTAAATTTGATTTAAAATGAATTATGCCAATGTAACATCGTCGTGACATAATTGGGGGTATGATCACACTTAGGGAAACTAGGGTTTATGGTTAGAGCAGAACAAATCTAGGTGGTTACAATTGCCCCTCTTTGAATTTATGTGCGAGGAGCGCATTGATTCTGTTACTCAAAAAATCACAACATACAAAAGGACAAACACCAACAGAAAAAGATTGCATCTTTTAGGTGTCCAATTAATATTACCTTTCAGAATGAAAAACATGAAAAGTATGGAGTAGGGGTCCCATGCATTGCCTTGAAGTGTGTTGGTAGTCAGCTGGTTGAGCAGTCAAGTCCTAGGTCCCCAAGTCTAGGTCTGCATTTTCATGAGGTCTTTAGGGTTTCACCTGCATCATGAGAGAGAAAAATGTGTTAGATCTTGTTGGATCTAAGCAATGCACAAGACACAAACAACATACAATCAGTTCTTCTAAATGCTGCATATCTATTTGAAAAAATCAACGCAACAATGAAATATAGATCAATAATAAGGAAAATATAGTATTAAAGGGACTTATTTTCTAAACAATGAAACCTTTTACTATAGATGATCATCCTAATGTATGTCATTCTTGTAAAAATGAATGAAAGGGACTTAACATTTCCATCTGAGAAACCTTTTTCAAGATTTGATCAACCTGTTAGGATAGTAAATACAAATGAATTCACCAACATTCATGAATAAGTGTCATCCTAGATGACACTCACCCACAAACATTAATGGATTTATTCTATCTGCTGTCCTAACAAATTGACTGGTGATATATGTGCAAAAAGTGATCATTTGAGTAAATGCACTAAGCGAAAAGGAAATATAGTGGATGTCACAAGCCCGTGTTTGAACTTCACATAAGCCATTACTTGCAAGAAAGATGTTTTACATCTTAGGAGGTTACTGCTCACATACATAAGAAGGACAAGATGCAGATACATGAAAAAGTTCAAAAGATGCTACAAGAGACACATGATCAAAGAAGGATGCAGAATTGAGAATATGAGGTTCACTATCTTCATGCAAATAAGAAGATTCAAGAGATGCTGTTACAGTAAGTATACCATGCAGATAGCTTTTAAAAGTTCATTTTGAAGATCAAGATTGAAAACCACATGCCTAGAGATTGTGCATATATTCTATAAAATGAAAAGATGTTGTTATGTTTATTAAATGACTGGATTTGTAAAGAGAATGATGTATAACAAGAAATGTGAAAGCTGCAAGTAAGAACAGTGATCAACAATCTCAATATCAGCATGGGTTTACATTCATAATGGTGAAACATACACAGAAGAAAAACATTATGGAAAGAGTACCATAGATTATCCAAAAGGTTCATCAGATGATGTCATATTTAATGGTTCTGAAAGAATACAGTTTCATACCTTCAAGCAAAGTTTCAAAAGAAAATATCTTTATGCAGAGTGTTTAGATAAATACATCTTATACTACTGTTTTAAGAAATGATGTTCACTCATGATAAAGCGAAGGACATATGTTCATGATGATGAAACATACATGCTAGTTAGGGTTTCCTATTTTGAGTATAACCCATGGGAGTCATGAGCCCGTGCTCGAACCCCATGGGTTTCTTTCTCATATGCATTTTTAAGAAAGTAGTGTGTTGACTACAAAGAGAATATGAAATTTTTATAATGTTTTAGACCTGTTGTGTTTCCATTTTAATTGAATATACTCATGCTGTTATCAGTGAAACTGTGTACTGGATATGTGTTTTTTTTTTTTAACATTATAAGCATTCTGGAAAGAATATCTTATGTTTTTCAGACAGTGAAAAAGAATGAATGATCGGCTTGAACAGGGAAGCATCTTTTTATGCTTATTACAATGTTGTATTCAAAGACAACAAGAGGAATGTTTTTTAAAGCATTTAAAAACCATCATGAAGCCCGTGTTTCACTATAAATTCAGACAAGAATAAAGACAAGCATCTACAAGTGCATCTTCAAAGACCAGTTCAAAAGCCATGTGGGTGTCCTTTATTTTGGTTATTCAAGACAACAAAGTGACAACAGACAAAAAAGTGATAGTAGAGCTTAAGAGAATGATGTTCCATGATATAATGGTGGAGTCAACAGCAAACAAAGAACCAAAAAGACCCCATTATTACCAACATTCCTACAACAGTGTAACAAGAAATGTGAAAGATTGCAATGGACAAAAAAGAAGGGATGCTTATCTCGAGAAAGCTCGAGTTCTTTGAAGACAAGCAGTGGTGGCCGTAGATAGCAGTGATTTTCCAACTTCATGCACTGCAAGTTCAAGGCCGAGTTTCATAGGTAGCTCGACACCATGGCTTCATTTATGCCAAGCTTGTGGTGGTGATCTATCAAGCTGGAGTTAACCCAGTGTCAAAGCCTAAGATCAAACAATGGTGGTCATGGTCAAAGTGTTTCCTTTCAAATAAGAATCCCAAGTAATAAGCATGTATTCAACACCATTTTTCATGGCTTTGAACATTTCAAACTCAAAGCTAAAGTTAACTCATTCTTCCTCATAGAACTGAGTTTGAGCCAAATAGAAGACCAAAGAAACCCAACATTTTTGAAGGAGAAAATAGCAAGAAGATGCCATGTGTTATGGCGAAACAAAATCAATACTCAGTCTCCCTGATTAAGCTCAAGAATCCTGAGCTCCTTCAACAAGAATGAGCGGATACAGTGCAGAGAAACATGGTTCCCGATTGCAACATGGCCACGCCACAATGAAGAAAACCTAAATGCAAATGAACGGATAAACATTATGCATTATGTTTTAGCCAAGTTTTGGAGTCCACTGACAAATGAATTAAATTCTATGGTGATTTTCAGCTCATCAAAATTCCCTCACAGTGCCACGACAGTACCTTTTATGCCATAGGAGTAATGGTGTCAACGGAGTGAGCTGTAATCAAATACATCATATTGATCAAACATCAAATCCCATAGTGTGGTGTCGACTAGTTGGGGTTAAGGGTTGAGTATAGGTTAAGTTTTATATTATGCTGGTGGATTATGGTCAACAGTCATGCTTTTAGGGTTTTATGCCTTAAGAATTTGAATGTCATGTATTCAAATATTATGTATTAAGGTTGGTAGTATGTGCAAAGTTATATTTTATTTGCCAACTTTAGAGAAGCAGTAGGGCTAAACCTAAGGCTAGATTTAGGGTATTGGTCGAGCCATTTGGCTTAGTGTTTTCCTATTATGGAGAGCTTTTGGGGGGAAATATTTTCAAAATAAGCCATTTTGGCTATATAGTAGATACTTTGCTTCATATTTATTTATTCAGAATTGTAGAGGGAAGGGCTTTTAGTACACTTGTTGTTCCTATAGCTATCTGTTTATACTTTTGTATCCATTGTTGGTTCATGTTTATGATATCTATTTTGCACAAGAGGATGCTTGTGTTCCTTGCCATTATTTTGAGATTCATTCATGTAACTACATACAGATTTTGAAAAGAATATAATTGCCCCATTTTTCATACATTTTTTGGTGATCATATGTTCAAAATCCTATTCAATTTTCTGAATTCAAGTGTAATACCTCTGTAGCATGGATTAGTGGATTGTATCATTTCCTATTCTAGATTACAGAATATAAGCCTTTTGCAGAATATGCATGTTGTTGATAGTAAGATTTCTATTTGTGGTTAAACCCTAGTAGTGACCTTCTAATTAGCTTATGTATTGGGTAGTGAGTGATATTGCAGAGATCATTAGGGTATGTTAAGTGAGTGTCAGTTTTAAGCTTTGAGAGATCTGAAACTATTTGGTTTATCACCTTTTCAAGTTTTTGTTCATGCAATTTTAGTTAGAGTTTCTCCCTTTCCCTCCCAAAATCAGGAGAAGATAGTATAAAATTGATACCCAAATTCAATAGGAACTGGCCTAGAATCTGGAGACTCCTTCTCAATCATAGTCCACCCATAGCTAAAGAAGGTTTCCATTATTAGGATAGAATACCTATAAAGCCCCAATGCTTGAGTTGGGGTGGTAATTCTAAACCTCAATAGATTCAAAGAAAGTTTTGATTTTGACTTTAGAAAGATTAATAATTTTTCTCATGATTGAACAAAATGCCTAATGAGATCAGTCTTGCACTTGATTGAATTAAACTGATAGAATTGACTTTGCACTTGGTTTTCATACAAAGGTCAATAAAATATTTTAAAGATATCAATCCTGAACTTAATTGTCATCCAAAGATTGATAATACTGATTCCAAACTTGGTTTTCGTCCAAGAGTCAGTATGAAGCTGCCAGGAGCTTTAATAAAAAATCTTTTAAAATGAGGAAACACAAGATATCCAGCTTATGAGAACCAAAGCTTTCTATCCAACAGTTCTGACTTAGTTAAGGAAACTGTCGTGCCCCTAGTTGTTTGATAATGAAGTCATTTTTGATGCTGTTTCGAGAAAAAATTTGATCGATGATAGTGTGATCACGCCCCCTCAGGAATGAAATCAAAGAAAAAGAATAAAATCCCTCTATTGAAAGAACGTATCACTTACAGGAAGCAGTTAAGGCAAGAAAGAACAGAGTAGAAGAAATGAAAAAGAGGGTGTGTTTAAGAATAAACACACAAGTACCAAGTTAATTACAGAAAAAAATGGGAGTGGTGAGATTGATTAGATGATGTCAGACCAAGATTTATAATGAACTATGCAATTTGACAGATTTTTGGAATAGATGGAGCAATTTTGCATTTTCAGGAGCTGTCACAAAAAAATTTGTGCCATGAAAAAGTGATGTGATGCACCTTCTCTATTTATGTGAAAAAGTGAGCTTTGTAAATTGTCTTCAATAGCATCTTGCTTAAATTGGGTTTGAATGTCCAAACTTTCCTTTTAGGTATCTCCTTTGCTTTGCTCATTTTGCATGTCACAGATCAAGGATTTGACAGCAGAGATGACCTTGGTACTACCGGCGTAATGATAAATCTCACTTTGAGTTCATTCTTGATTGATCAGAAGAGGAATGAAATGAGCTTAAATTGCCTGGGAGGAGTTTCATAACCCCTAAATAGCTCAAAAGGCCAATATATATCTCAAAAATTACATTTTTACTATTCATTTTCACTTTTATCCATAGTAATTCTGAGAGCTCTGCAGAGAAGATGGTGGCCCCCGTGCAGAAACATCATTTTGAGCTCAACCATCGACATCAGCGCCCGACCAATTATGGACCTCCAATAAGTACTCGGAAAACTACCTTGTGGACTTTGCAATTTCAAATTTTATGCATTTTTATAGCATTTACAACCCTTGTAATTGTGGGTCGCATACGGGATTTTGGATCGCACCCTACTAAACCCGCGTCGCATCCTATTTTTTTGAATTTCTGCGTCGTATCTAGGTTTTCTTGGATCACATCTAGTTTTCAATATTTTGACTGAGTTTTGCAGAAAAATCTAGTTTATGTCATTCCCTATCTATTCAGGATTGCACCCTGTGTCTTGGGTCACATCTGGGATTTTCGGGATCACACCCTATATTCACAATCGCATCCTATTTTTCCACGATCGCATCTAGTAAAAAGATCACACCCTGTATATCTAGGATTGCATATGGGGTTTAGACTTAGAATTTATGCAAATTGTGAACTGTCTTTTCTCCTTGGACCTTGAATCACTTAGCTAATTACATTTCTGCATCATAGAATATTAATTTATCTTTTTATGTGCCAGACAAGCGTATTTTGAGGTTGTCGCTTTCCAGGGTACATATCTAGGTCGTGTTCTTGCCTTGTCTGGACTTTTATAAGATGATGAGCAGGAGATAGTGATCCACTGTGGATTACGATCCTTGATTGGTTTACCTAATATAGGGGTAAATCAGGGGTTGTTGATTGCTCTTGCCAAGAGATGGCACTCAGAACACAATACCTTCCATCTCTCGACTGGGGAGATGACAGTCACTCCTGAGGATGTATGGCGCATACTGTGTGTTCCCATCATGGGCTGTGAGGTGCGCTTTGAGGTGACTTCTACCGTGGCAATTGGTGTAGCTCATCGGTATTTCCAAGATGATACCATTGATCAGAGATACCTCTCATGGGATTACATGTGCGATCATTATGATCGATTATCTATATATTTAGTTGGCTTGATTGGTGGCATCCTGATGCCAAACAAAGGACAACATGGGTTCCTTGTAGGATAGGTGGACATGTTGGAGCAGATGGTCATCCATAAACATATATTTGCATGGGGCAGCTATATCCTAGCCCATATGTACCATGAGCTTCATGAGATTGTTTACCATTATACCCAGATCATGACTGTGGGTATTTTGAGTCTTTAGATCTGGGCCTAGGAGCACATCCCTGTGACATGACCCATCATAGATAGACAGTGTGCATCTGAGTAGGCTTATGTATATATATGCAGGTTTTATTTAGCAGCCCCATTTGGGAAAGGTAGAGTACTGGAGGAGGATTTTTGATGATATGAAAGAGGTAGTCTGGCGGCCATACTTAGATAGTGAGGAGTGGACCTCAGATGCCAGACATGTTCCATTTTTTTTCTAGAGTAGGTACCTTATTGGGAGGACCAGATATATCGTAGAGTGATTCGTTCATACCTGAGTTTTTAGACAGTGTTGCCGATGACAGGGCAAGACATAGGACATTATTGTATATGCCTAGATCCGTGATGAGGCACCATTGTGGGGTGCCCAGCTGAGTTATGAGACCGCCCACTAGGAGATCAGAGACGTGGCTGGAGTAGATTGGGATCTCCATCTTGATGTTGTAGATGTAGGCTGCTCAGATGGATATACAGTAGAGATGCTTCAACATCCATTTCCTTGATTCACAGTGCCTGAGGAGGTCATAACTCATATAAAGGAGCCGATAGATTATGATCTGGATGAGCGTCCTACCAGAGGGAGAGGAGGAGCTCAGAGAGACAAGGGTGTTAATAGACATGGAGGGAGAGATGGAGATGGAAGTGGGAGACATCCTCCTCCAGATGAGGGGACGATGATGGAGATGATAGGGGTGGTGGTGCTGTGGGTGGCCATGCAGATGTAGCTAGTGGTAATGGAGAGAGTCAGCGCACCCGATTTAGGTTTTTTGCTCCTCAGAGAGATCCAGGTCCATTACTTATAGGGGAGCAGTAGAGACAGTAGAGGCAGCTTGATAGATCACAGGACAGAGCCTCAGGACAATATTCTGGTAGGGGTTCCGACAGGGATTGAGATTCTCTATCTCAGTGCGAGTAGGAGAGAGAGAAGCTTAGGGAACAAACCACAAATTTAGAGGGAAGGCTTACGGCAGCTGATTCTAGGATTGCTATATCAGATGCATTGCTTGTAGATAGGGATAGATAGTTAGAGCACCTTAGGGCAGAGTGGGATAGACAGGGTGATATACTTAGAGCGGAGAGAGATGCCTAGGCTAGGATAGCCACCCATCAGGGACAGAGAGCAACTTATTACTTTGCTTTATACCATGTTGTAGTTCCAGAGGGCCAAAGAGCACTTTCATTTTCATGGGTTGCCCAACAGTCTGAGGGAGCCATGCCTCCACCACCTCCATCTTTACTATCTCCTCCTCCTCTAGATCAGGGAGAGGGGGGAAGCCAGAGTTGATACATATCTTTTTGTACTATTTTGTGAGATCATTTTGTATATCTAGAGTCCTGTGAGGCCATTCTTTTGTACTATTGACACCTTGATATATGTATATATGATTCATCTATGTACTTTGATACTCTTTGTGGAGACTTGTGCCATTTTGTTGATTTGTACCATGTTGATATATATATCTGATGTAGTTGTTTCTGATTCTGACATGATTCATGAGTTCCCTTTGCTTTGATAGATTTATCTGCACATGTGATTATATCTTGGTCTTTATGATGAGTTTAGATTAGATGAAATATTTTATGTGTTTTGGATTTATCACTAATATAAATATGTGGAAAAAGAGACTATGTAAATATGCAAAATGTATGTTTTTGAGTTTTTCTTATGCAAGTAAAATGTATGGATGTACTTAGGATGTAGAAATGAAATGTAATGCATGAATGCTTTATTTTTGTATTTTCTTTCTGTCTCATTTTAATGAATGCAAAATGTATGCTATGGATGTGCACTGATATTTGATATCAGTAATATTGGCTTGAGGTAATTAACTTGGTTTTTAGAAGAAGATATAAATCATTTTTGAGCTCAAATTCCTTATGCTTTTACTTCTTTCAAAAATGCATCATGCAATCTCTAAATGTAGCTATATGCAGACTCTTAGGACTTGTCACTGATTTGCATATATTGTAACATTCTTATCATCATTGGGCACTTTTTGGAATGGATACCACTTGATAGTACAACCATCACTAATACCCACTAATATTATGAAAGTATGAATACTATGTTTTATTGGAATGTAGGAAATAGACTTAGGCATCAAGGCATAAAAGCCAAGATAACAAAATAGTCACCTTCCTTTTATTATCTCATAATCTATGTAAGGTAAGATATTGAACCTGTAATGACCTTGAAAATTCATATCCTTGGGTACATTATGCTTCACATACCTTAGTGAGAACCCGAGTGTAGAAAATAGACAAGGAAATTATTCCAACCTCACCGTAATTTACACATAACAAAGATTGAGATATATGCGGCTATCCACTCATGGTGACAACTCTTACCATAAACATCCAAGTTAGGTGAAAGTTATAGGGTCATTTGGAACAATCACCATACACAGAAAACCAAGAAAATGTTATGCCCCCTGTCCTTGCGACCCTTTGTCTTTGCGCAGACGTCATGGAGTAACTTGGAAGACATAACAACCATCAATTATGAATCAATCAAAGAAAACTTATACTACTTAGATGCCCCTAGTTAAAACATCACCAAGACATAAAAGAGTCATAATCAAACCAAGATCAAGCTGTGTTTAGGTAGTATTGAGAAATACTATTGATTCATTTTTCAAGCGCAGTATAGATTCATCAAGAAAAAGTTTGGAATTCAAGCAATATGTGTTCCATGTCTGTGTACAATGTTATTCCTATTTGCAATCTAATGTAGGTTCTAGGAACATCGTTTATGTTCGTGCAATATTTGTGTCATCCTTGTTTCGTGAATGTGACAGTTTGGTGAAAGAATTAGAAAGCATTGTATCATGAGACAAACCATCTATGACGACCTATCAGACACAACCTATCATACTGGCAAAGATGCCTCCAATGAAAATTGACTTGATCCTAAGACAAAAATGCAGACAAATCCCAAGCAAGGATAAGATTTTCATAAGGAAAGAAAGTCAATCATTAGCACAGGTGAAATCGTGAAGGCGCAGTATCAGTAATGCATTGATAGATGGAGCATAGAACACAAGTGACGCCCGATTGCCAGGTTTTCACCACTTGGAAAAACATTTTGTTCTTTTTGCTACCAGGATGTTTGTTTTACCAGGTTTTCATCAAGGAACTTTTCTCTTTTTCCATTTTTTTCTATTTTTGTTTTTTTGAATGTTTTTGTAGTATCAAGGCGCCTATTTTCCAGGTTTTCACCAAGGATACCTTTTCTTCAAGACTTTTTCCACTGTTTTTGGATTTCTTCATAAACAATTTTCTGATGTTTTTGGTATTTTCTGAGAACTATTTCACTGTACAGGCTCTGCTAGCCAAAAATCAAGCGTAGAATCGCTTCAAATGTAGAGTGTTGATAGGATCTGGAAGGACATCTCCTTTAGGTGTAGCTAGTTGATAAGCTCCAGTCCCAAAAGTAGCAGTGATAACATAAGGTCCCAACTAGTTAGGTTCAAACTTTCCTTTCTGCTCCTTGTTAGGCTGGTTCTTAGGATTCTCCTTTAGAAAAAGATCCTCCACTTCAAACTGTCGTGGCTATACCTTTTTATTGTATCATTTGGACATGCGTGCTTGGTACACCTTCAAGTGATCAAACACCTGTTGTCTGCACTCATCTAGTAGATCTAAAGAATTCACCCTATCAATGTAGCATTGCTCATCAGTAACAAGCCCTTGTAAAGATATGCGTAAAGATGGGATTTCAACCTCAATATGTAGTACTGCTTTAGCGCCATAGACTAGAGCAAATGGCGTGGCTCTAGTTGGCATTCTGATGCTTGTTCTATAATCCCATAGTGCCAGATTTAGTTGTAGATGCCAGTCTTTGCCAGACTTACTCACAGTTCTGTGTAGGATCTTGAGAATATTCTTATTAGATGCCTTAACCTTCCCATTACCTTGAGGATAATAGGTTGAGAAGTAGTGTTTAGTGATGTGAAACTGTTCACAAAGGTCATCAATGTCTTGGTTTTTAAATTAACCCCCATTATCTATTACAATTGAAGAGGGTATCCCATACCTACATATAATGTAGTTTAAAATGAACATAGCCACCTATTTGCCAGTGGCTTTGATTAGCGACACAACCTTGACCCACTTCATGAAATATTTAGTGGCCGTAATGATGAACTTGTGTCCATTTGAAGAATTAGGATATATTTGTCCAACCAATTTAAAGGCCCATTGTTGAAATGGCCAATGTGTAATGAAAGGTAGAAGTTCTCTGGCAAGAGCATGGATGAGATTTGCATGTGTCTGGCATTTATGACATGTTTTTGAAAAATGAATTGCATCCTTTTCCATGGTAGGCTAGTAATAGCCTACTCTGAGTAGCTTCTTTGCTAGTGAAAATCCATTTGAATGTAATCCACATACACCTTCGTGGACTTCTTTTAACACATGATCTTACTCTTTGAGTTCTAAACATCTAAGAAGCATACCGTCAAGACCTCATCAATATAAGTTATTAGTTATGAGGACATAATGCAATGCTATCCTAATCAGGGCTCTTTTCTCATTTCTGGATAGATTATTAGGAATGGTTTGGTCAGTTAGATAGGCAATGACATTAGCATACCAAGATTGGTCTAGGGTGTTCAAAGCACAAATTACTTGATATTCAAGGGTATCAAAGGCATGATAGGATAATTCTTCCACCAATAAGTCATAGCAAAATTGATGTTCTTCCAGTTGTAACATGGATGCCAAAGTAGCCATAGCATCTGCAACCTTGTTCTCTATTCTGGGTAGCTGCTGAAATGTGATGAAGACAAAGTACTTCTTTAGGTCATCAACCAGTTGTTTGTAGGGTGTCAACTTCTCATCTTTCATCTAATAATCTCCATTGACTTGGTTGATAATGAGATGGGAGTCACCATACACATGCAACTCTAGGATCTTCCATTCCATGGCAAGTTTAAGACCGTTTACCAATGCCTCATATTCATAAATGTTATTCGTGCATGGAAACATCAATTTGTAAGACTTGGGTATCTTGTAGCCCTGAGGAGCAATGAATAGAACCCCTGCTCCAGAGCCTTGTTGCATTAAAGAACCATCAAAGTACATCTTCCATGGGTACTCAGTTAGATGCATAATCATCTCATCAAGGAATTCAATCCTTAAAGGTTCATCATCTTGGAGTGGTGAATTAGCTAGTTGAGCCATGAGGACTTGTCCCTTAATAGCCCTCCTGTCTACATACTCAATGTCAAATTCACTTAGAATGAGGACCCATTTCGCCAGATGTCCTATCAATGCTATTTTGCTTAGGAGGTACTTTAAAGGATTGATCTTAGCAATGAGCCTTACTGTATGTGAGAGCATGTAGTGTCTCAACTTCTATGATGCGAAGACGACTGCTAACAATGCTTTCTCAATAATGCTGTAATTGAGATCATAGGAGACTAGTGTTCTACTGATGTAGTAGATCGCCCTTTCTTTCTTAGTTTCATCCTCTTGTGCTAATAATACTCCTAATGATGTGGTTGTAGCTGAAATATACAGGAGTAATGGCTTTCCATGAATAGGTGCCATAAGAATAGGAGGAGTAGCTAGGTACTCTTTTAATTCTCTGAAGTTGGTTTCACAGTGTTCATCCCATTTGAAGGTGACCCCTTTATGTAGAAATTTGGTAAAGGGTTGTTCTCTATCAGCAAGTTCTGACATGAACCTCCTAATTGACTGAAGTCTCCCTTGTAATGCCCTCATTTGACTGATGTTTTGTGGAGGATTCATCTCTAGTATAGCTTTGAACTTTGCAGGATCTACCTCAATTCCCTTCGCTGAGACAATAAATCCTAAGAGCTTTCTTGATTGGACCCCAAAGGCACACTTCTTTGGATTGATTCTGAGTTAAAATTACTCCATATGATCCAATATCTTTCTTAAGTCCTCAATATGATTGATACTTTCTTTGGATTTATCCAAGGTGTCATCCATGTAATCCTCCATGTTTTTATGCATCATATCGTGGAATATAGTAGTCATTGCTTTTTGATATGTAGCACCGACATTATTTATCCCAAATGGCATGACGTTTCAGTAGAAGGTGCCCCATGCGCATGTAAACACAATTTTCTCTTGATCCTCAGGGGTAATTTTTGTCTGATTGTAGCCCAAGAAACAATCCATTAGTGAATACGTTTGGTATCCTGCTATGAGGTCTATGATCATATCAATATTAGGTAGTGGAAAGTCATCCTTCAGACATGCCTTGTTTAAGTCTCTGAAGTCTGTATAGATCCTGATAGATTTATCGGATTTAGATACTGGGACCACATTGGAGATCCATCCTGCATAGGCAATGACTCTGATGAATCCAGCTTTCAACAATTTCTCTAGCTCCGCTTTTACTAGCAATGCAACATGATGATGCATCTTTCTAAGTTTTTGTTTTACGGGTTTGATCTCGGGAGCTATAGACAAGTGGTGCATTATTAATTCAGGATCCAATCTAGGCATATCTATATAAGACCTTGTAAAGTTGATCTTATTCCCTTTTAGGAACTTGGTGAACTGTGTCTTTTCCTCTTCTGTCAAAGATTGTGCTAGGTGGACTATTTAAGGATCTTTAATTGTGCCTAGATTAATTGTCTGTGTTGGTTCTATCAGAACTAAAGACCTTTCTTGAAAGTGCTCGGGGAGGATATCAAGAATCTAATCTTTTGGCACCTCTGAGAGGTTTTCACCATCAGATACGTCTTTTGTTTTTACTATTTTAGGATCTGACACTGCCACAACGTGGTTTTCACCGTCAGTTCCCTTTTAATTTTTATTTTTCAATTTTTTATTGAGAAACTTGATATCCTCCTGTGACATGTTTACTCTCCTTGCATTGGTGGAAGAAGGGTAGGATTCACAAGAGTTTAGATAGCAAGCCAAAGTGTAGTCATTGGGAAAGTTGAGGATAGGAGAAGGATTTTTATTAGTCTAATCAATCTGGTCTAGGTTTATCAAAGACAAGGAGTCAGATTCTGGGAAGGACAACATCACGTTAGTGTCAAGACCATTAACTGACATGACATGTCCTGTTAAGTTAATTTCTTTGATGTTTAGATCAATAAGAGTTAGATCATCATTAAAAGGGTCATTGTTAGTTATATGTGAACCAAACTCTAGTGACTCATCAGTAGAAATTTTATCATAATCTCTTTGTAAAAGAAGGCTTCTTGCTTGGTGTCTCTAAAGTTCTTCTAGACTTATGAGAACACTAGTCTCTCCATCAATGATCAGGGGAAGGAAATCTTCCTCTGCTTCAGGAATATCACTATTGTTGGGAGTAGCATTAGGATGCTTGCTGGGTGTTGATAGAGCTGCAAACATGTGGACCACATCTATTTCACTGTCCTCTATGGTGACAGATAGCTCATCCCATTCATAATCATGTGAGTCAATTACTTCATCATCAGATCGGTTCAAAAATTCTATAATAGTTATCTGATGTACCCGATTAGCCACCTGTGGATCAAAGTGTGGTAAATCAAGGAAATGTGTGATTGTGACTAACTGGCCCTAGTTAGGATGTGAATCTAGTTTTCAGGTTGTGCTCTCCATAGCTATTGCTATCAATGGTACCTCTGAACCACCTGTTGTTGTGTCTCCTACCTCTTGAATAGGAGGCTGTGGTAACAAAGGGATGTGAAGGTCCTGTGGCACTTCAAAGCTTGGTACATAGCGCTCTCCTTAATAGTCAGGATTTTCTATGCCAATGTGCAGTAATATTTCATAGGACTATGGTTCTAGTCCTATCTCTTCTATTTCATTACTCCCTTTGTCAGAGATCATACTATCTTTTGAAGCAGGTTTCTCAGATTCAGTCTTAAAACCTAGTCCTATTTTGTCTATGGTATTCCTGAACTCCATGTGTATAGGTTCAATAAGTCCTCTTCCTATGTCACTAAGAGGTCCTTTTCCTTTGTATCCCATTTGCTTGAGGAGGTCATATCCTTTACCATACTATTATGGGGATATTTCCACATGCTTGACCTCAGCTTCCATCGGTTCTCCTTTGTAAAGCTAGTCCAATACTACATGTTCTTCTGTGTTATCTAAAGAAGATGTGGATGCCTTAACCATGCCAGTTGCTTTGTGTATTTCCAACTCTTTAAATGCAGAAGGTGTGAATGACGAGGAGGGTCTTCCATAGGATCTTGGTGATATTGTTAATTCTGTCAGTGATGGAGTCATGTCTAGCTTGTATTCTCCCATACCTGTTTCTTCAAGTTTTAAGGTTTTGCCAAAACTCTTCATAACCATGTCCTTGGTAGTCTCAGGAGCAATTTCATCTATAGCCTCTTTGTTATGTGGAATCATACTACCTACTTTGATATTGTTGCAAGTGTAATTAACATCTACAGAAATTGTCACTTCCACCCCATTATGTGGGAACTTGATACATTGGTGGCAAGTGGATGGTACAACTTGCATTTTGTAAATCCATGGTAACCCCAAAAGGATATTGTAGGCCAAGGGTAGATCCAGAACTTGAAAGATGACATTCCTTTCAATCAGCCCAACCCTGATGGGTAGAACAATAAGACCTTTAGGGGATCTTTCTTCCTCATCATAAGCTTTGATAGTTATTTTGCTTTTGGAGTCAATGGTCTGTTTTGAAAGGTCCAATTTCCTGACCATATTAAGGGTACAAATATTTAATCCTGTGCCTCCATCTATCAATACGCATCTAACACAAGATTTATGAATGAGGACTTCAATATGGAGGGGTTGATTATGTGGATGCGTCAATGATTTACCACCCTCTTCAGAAAAGGAGAGGTAATGTGGTGCTGAGATGTGATTGACCATCACTTGGAATTTGTCTATATCAAGGTCCTTTGGTACATTTGCGGCATGTAGGGCTTATTCTAGGATTTCCCTTTGTACTGTGGATATTTTAAGCAACTCAAAAATGGAAATTTTGGCAGAGGTTTGTTGCAATTGGTCCACCAAGTTATACTTTGCTATAGGAACAGTAACTATGTGTTTTGTTGCTAATTTAGGGATAGTAATAATAGGAACCTTGGACATTGATGTTGGTTTTGAGGAGGAATTGGGTCCTTCGATCATGACTTGGGCTTGGCTCCGAGTCACCGCATTTGATTAGAAAGAAACACCTTTGATTGGGACCACATTAATTGATTTGATTTTAATGTCTAGCATATTGATCACGTTATCATTATTGGAGTAGGTGTAGTTCACCTCATTACCTTTCCCTTTAGATGCTTCCCCTTTTTTGTAGTTAGGGAATGGTTTGTTGAATGCTGTATGATCTTCGTTGGTAGTATGTCCTTCTAATTTGATCTTTCCTCCTTCAATGAGGTCTTGAATAACATGTTTAAGCTTAAGGCAATTGTTAGTCTTGTGTCCTTTGTTCTTGTGAAAGACACAGTAAAAATTATCATCCCACCACCTTGGTTTGACCGCTGGTTCCCATGGTTTGGAATATGTGATTGTGAGAACTTTGTTGTGTAACAGTGTCTTCAAAATAGTCTCGAGGGGTTCTCCCAAAGGAGTGAATGTTCTTTGAGGTTTTGAAGTCCATTGCCAACCCTTTCTATTATCATTGTTTTCTTTGGGTACGGGGGTCGTTACTTTGGCATCTTTGCTTGCTTGCATGCTATTAGTTAGATTGAATACTTCAGGTTTAGGACCAACATTGGATGCATCTTACTACGCCATCATTGACAACATTTTTGTTTTGTTTCCACCATTTAGGTTTGGAGTTGGAGTTGTTAGATTTGTTTTCACCTTGAAGAGTGATCTCCCCATTTTTGACCATAACTTATTCGATATGGAGGGTGTTCTTGATCATCCTGTCAAAGCTAGGGGAGTCTTGCATTTGTAATGCATAGTTTAACTTAGGTACTAAGTTATTGACAAAGATTTCCATCTTCTCAGATTCGGGAATGGCTATTGAATACCGTGCAAAGATTTTCCTCCACCTTTGTAGAAATTATGTAAAGGATTCACTAGTCTTTTGTTTAGTATTGCACAGATCCATCATAGTCACATCATGTTGGATATTATAGGAGTAATGTTGGATAAAATGTTGTATTATCTCCTCAAAAGTTTTGACCTTGGGTGTAAGTTTTAAGAACCATTCCATGGTGTTGCCTCCTAGACTTCCAGGAAAAAGCCGCATGAGGTAAGTAGGTTCGTGCATGTACTCTATGCTAAGAGCACAAAATTATCAAACATGGTCATGTGGATCAGTCTCTCTTGTATACTTGTCATATTTTGGTCTTGCCACGTTGGGAGGAAATGGAAAAATGGAGTCCACAGAGTACTTCATTTTGGGTTTAGCTTTCTCTTGCTTGAGAGTTGTAAGTTCCATTTGCATTAAGGAAAGTTGCTTGGAGAGAATAGAAATAGGAGTGGGTACCTCTTTCTCCTTTAGTTGTTCCACATCATAAGCTTTAGGTAATTTTACGCCAGTGGATGCCAGATGGAGAAAGTATTTCTCTTTATCTTCATCAATCATCTTCTCCATTGTTTTTTAGAATTTCTTGCTCTGTTTGAGTTTGTTGTACTTTTCTTCAGTGATGTCTTCCTCACTGCCTAATTCAAATATAGGACAGTCAAATGTGGGTTCTTCTTCTTCATCAATATCTTTATGTTTATGTTTTTTTCTATTGTCATATTCATCAAAAGCCTCACTCCATACACGAGTGGACCTATCCATTTCTGGAGAGTCTAGATCAAGTAGGGAACTGCGAGATGTTTCTCCCTGAAAGTGTAGTGATTTAGGAGGTACTTTTGATCCTTTAGACGTGTACTTGTTGCATCTTGTATTAACCATGTATCTATATCTCAACTTTGTCAAAGTTTATTGATAGTGTCAGGTAGTATCTTGAATCGTTCAAGTGAGTGTGTCTAGGTGGAATTATTGTTTGTGTTTTGGTGGAAGTAAATGATTCCAGCGTCAGAGGGTTAGAATGCCCCGATAGTGAGCTAGGAATCAAGTTTTTTTAAAAAGTGGATAAACCACACGTATTGAGATGGACTGCGAGAAACTGACAGGACATGCAAGGCGGACGTTTGAAAAAGTGTTTCAACACAGCAACAAGGAGACCAGAAAGGATAACAGGGACAGACTAAAGAGCAAAAAGGGTATCCAAATCAACTGAGTTTTCCTGGGAAACTATTCTGCAAGTTCCCACTATCCTAGATGCGAGCCTAGAAATACAGGATGCGAGCTACTGATGACCCTAGATGCGAGATTGAAACCTAGATGCGATGATGTGTTGACCATATGTGATCCAGAATACTAGATGCAAGCTAGGATACTAAAGATGAGCCAGGAAATCTGGGATGCGAGTTTGTGATGTCTCTGTCAGATTTTGTCAGTTTTGAAAAATTTGTCTTTTAAGTGCGTGAAGTTTGTCTGATTGTAGATTGCATTCTGAGGCCTGTTGGTGAGTGAAAAACACATGTGTAGACCCAGGATTGAATTTTTTTTCTTATTTGAAGGTGTTATCTTTTTAGTGATCTTTTAGACATGTCAAACATATTTGCTTTGTTAGGAGGGTGAAACAGGCACACATCTTATCCCTATTTTCTAGGTGGAGGATAAAAATCCTTGCTCGTTGACTTAGGTACACACTCAAATGCTAATTAGAATACAACCATCACCAAGAACGCAATGGCTCCAATCATGATGCTGTATTAGCCGACTCCAAATGCAAGTGAGGGCACGATATGACGAGTGTCTTGGGGAAATTAATTTTTTCCTTGCACAAGGATTATCACCCTTTCGGGGGTGAATCAGGAATTCTTTCAGTTTAAGTGTTGTCTATGATTGGGAACTCTGTTAAAAACCGTCCCCCATAGAATTGCACAAGACAAAATTGAGGTGTATAGCCCTATGAGTACTCAAATATGTGTAGTCTCGCAAGTAAGATTCAAGCGGCTCCGCTCTACACATACACAAGCATGTTCAAGGAATGATGTTAAAATTTCAAGAACAAAACTAGCTCCGTCTTTCGAGGCTTTAGTCTACAAGGAAGAAACTATTTATAGTGAGTTGGAAGGATTGGCGTAAAACCTATCCTCACTTGGGTCATTCCCGGGAGATTTTTTCCTCAACCGGAAGGCCCTCTATTATTAAATAAGTGTACAAAGGATTAGCGAGTGTAGGACGTCTAGATTTTTGATTCCTCCGAAGAAGAAGAGCATACTCTCCTAATCCATGCCATTTTCTCCCAAAACATTTTTAAGAAAATAGTTTGTTCCCTAAAGAAATGTTGTGCTTGACTTAAGATGTTAATCAGGAATTCTTTCAGTTTAAGTGTTGTCTATGATTGGGAAATCTGTTCGAAATTGTCCCCCATAGAATTGCACAAGACAAAATTGAGGTGTATAGCCCTATGAGTACTCAAATATGTGTAGTCTCACAAGTAAGATTCAAGTGGCTCCACTCTACACATACCCAACCATGTTCAAGGAATGATGTAAAAATTTCAAGAACAAAAATGGCTCCGTCTTCTGAGGCTTTAGTTTACGAGGAAGAAACTATTTATAGTGAGTTGGAAGGATTGGCGTAAAACCTGTCCTCACTTGGGTCATTCCCGGGAGATTTTTTCCTCAACTGGAAGGCCCTCTATTATTAAATAAGTGTACAAAGGATTGGCGAGCGTAGGACGTCTAGATTTTTGATTCCTCTGAAGAATAAGAGCATACTCTCCTAATCCATGCCATTTTCTCCCAAAACATTTTTAAGAAAATAGTTTGTTCCCTAAAGCAATGTTGTGCTCGACTTAAGATGTTCCTACTTTAGGGAAAACAAAATGCTTGAAAGTAAATTTGTGTTGCTCAATTATCCACAATATTTAGATTTTCTTATTCAATTTCTGATTCCAAAATTTAGATAATGTGTTTGTTCAATTAGCCCACAATGTTAAATATGTTGAGTTGTTCAATTTCTGATTCCAAGTGAATTAAACAATGTGAGTTTGCTTGTTCATTTATCCCCTAGATTCTTTCACAAGTGTCTAAAACAATGTCTGATTTTTTGATTTTCCTTTAAAAGGAAAATAACATAGTAATCTAGTTGTTTTAAGACATGTTTGAGAAAATGGTATTTAAGTGTGAAAACTTTTGAAAAAGGGGTTAGTGGGTGAAATAAGTTGAAAACCCTGCAACCACACACATTAGTATTATCATCTTCCAACTCTTTATTTGAGACCTGTAATCACTAGTTAGGTTGTCAAAATGCCAAAAAACACAACTGGTTAAGCGTTAGAGGTTAGAAACTTAAGTGCACAAAAATCTCTACCAAATGCAATCCTAGAAATGCAGTATACAACACAGAAAACCAGATACGACCTTATGTAACTAGATACGACAGAGTGTCTACCAGATACGATCGTAAACTGAAAATGATCTGGGAAATCCATAATGTGAGCCTAGATTTCTACGATGCAATGGCGTATCCCAGATGCGAGCTAGAATGACTAGAAACAATTCTGGACCTAAAAATTGGGAAGATAGATTGGTAAAAATGGAGTTAAAATGAGGCCAAATCCAGAATCGTGCCCCACGGTGGGCGCCAAAAATGTGTGTGTGAAATAGTGCACCTGTTACCTGTGACACAACACTTCAATAGATCATTGCATTAGTGGAAAACATGGTTAGAAGAGCATATAAAGCACTAAAATTGACCTATTGCTTTCTAACTAAGAAGAGTATGATAAGAAACATAACAACCCTCAGATTATGCTACTATCAATGACATATATGAATTAGCATGAAAGATTTGAGTTAAAACAACTATTTAATCATTAAGCATGCATATTATCTCTAAAAATGAACATTATAACCATGCATGATAATGAAACTATGAAGTAAAAATGAAACTATCTAAATCCTAACAACATAATAATGCATTTTCAATCTAAAATCCAGGCTTATTTGTGCTAAAAAACCTCTTCTATTTATAGAAGAAATGAGGAGAGAGAGGGGGACAAGGTGCATTAATGGAGTTGAAAAACTCATTAATGAGGTGTAAGAGGCATTAATGCCCTAGGCATTAATGAGGGATGGGTATAAAAGAATCTTCATTAATGAGACATTAATAAAACCATTTATGAGGCATGGGGAGAGATGTAAGGCCAAACTTGGCAAGTTGGTCCTTAGAGGAAGTCAAGCTTGAGAAAGTTGACTTTCTCAAGTGGGTTGAGTTCTTAATCACTTTTTAATGGAATGTGACAACATTAGGAGGTGGGTTAGGATAGAATTAGGATTAGAATTAGATTTAACAAGGGTGAATGGGTTGGGATAGGTTCGAACCCATGGTCAAAGTGGTTGAAGTGAGTTAGGTTGGGGTTTAGAGGAATATTAATGAAATAAATAAGACTTATTTAATTCATTCAAAAATAAGAATATTAATTATTCAAGCTTTTAATTGCTTTTTAATAATCAATAGGACCATAGCCAATTTAATTAAATTAATTAGGCTAGGGGAATGAGTTTATTTGCAAGTGATGAGACATATTAAGGTTCATTTAATTCCCTTATGATTAAATACTATAGCCATGTTTTGAATTTGATTTGTTTTAATTGGTTTGAATTGATTTGAATTGTATGGTTGTAGTAGTTAATATAATTTAGTGATAAAAATCACCTAGGACATTAAATCTGATTTAAAATGAATTATGCCAATGTAACATTGTCGTGACATAATTGGGGGTATGATCACACTTAGGGCAACTAGGATCTATGGTCAGAGCAGACCAAATCCAGGTGGTTACAGAAGGAGATTTAAAGATGTTTTTATTCACAGTTAACAAGGAGAGATTTGTGGAATAAAACTAAAGCAGAGCTTTACGGAATAAAGAAAAGCATGGTAAAATTTGCAGATCAAGAAGTGATCTACGATGAAAACAAGAAGATTAAATGGTGAAATCATGTCTATATAAAGAGATAAGGAATTCATTATGAAAAAAAGGAATGCTGAATATAATTCTGATGAAGATAAAAGTATTCATGTAGATCTGATCATATAGGCTGAAGAATAGAGCCAAATAATTCTGTAGACACCGAGAAATACAAGCAAGAGCATTCACCAAGCAAAAGAAATAAAGAGAGCAAAGGAACATAAGAGAATATTGATCAGAGAGGTATTTTGGACTAACAATAGATCTTAAAATCTACAAGTTAAAGTTGTATTATTGAACAGATCATTTACTGTTTCATTTTAACCATTAATTTAGAAAATCTCTTAACCGAGTGGGATTTAACCATCCTTATTGTATTGAGATACTCAAGAGTATCAAAAGGTTTTCTTGTTGACAACATAATGAATGCTAGGTCAAAAGACAAACTGTTAGTTTTGAATCCTCTAACAAGGTCGCACTTAACAGTGTGTTTGTATCCTTTAACAGGGTTGACTCTTCACTGAGCTCACTTCAGAAGAGTGAAAATTTTGGGTTACCAGTCCCAAGTGGGTTTTTCCCTTAACAGGGTTTCCACGTTAAAAATGCATGTGTCAAATGTGTATTTATTTCATTGCATTGATAGTTTATTTTACACATTACTAAAACTGGATTGGTCGGTAAACACTAAGTTTAATTGTTGCTACTCGGTAAAAGCTAGAAAAGATAAACAATATATCTTACTGAGTAGTATATATTTGATATAATTACATAAGGCATACATCTTGATGGAATGAAAGATAACTAGAGGATAATATATTTAAGACATAAGTTTTGGTTGGATTATTGGAATTATTTTAAGGCCACTGATTCACCCCCCCTCAGTTATTTTAAGAATTGGTATTAGAGCTTTGGTGCTTGGAAGAAGAGTTTAAAGACTTAAGGTAAAGATCACAAGATGAGTAAAAGGGATGTGCCTAAGTTGAATAAGGACAACTTTGCATCATATAAAAGTAGGATAAGAATTCATCTATCTGGTATTGGAAATGATGTTACACAACTCTTAGATATTGAATATACTATACCTACTAGACCTTTGACTGTTGATCAATTGAGAGAGAAACATGAACACAATTATATGATGATAGAACTTAATTATTTTCTATCCGATACTAAATTTGAAGATGTGAAATCATGCACCTTTGCAAAAAAAATGTGGGGCAAACTCAAGCTAGTACACGGAGGAGATGCCAATGTGCTGAGAGCAAAAGCTAAAAGCCTAAGAGGAAAGTTTGATGATCTAAGAATGAAAGAAGGAGAGAAAATCACTCAGTATAGTGACCAAATCAAAGTTGTCAATGTTATCTCTGGAGTAGGAGTACTTGAGGAACAAACAGTTGTAAGTAAAATTCTAAGAACCTTACTGCCTGTTTTTGCTATTAGAGTATCTGCAATTCAAGAAATGAGAGCAGTAGAAAATAACAATGTTACTCTTGATAGTTTGATTGGTAGACTTATTTAATTTGAGATGAACAACTATGACAACAGTGTCTTACCAACTATTGAGTCTGCATTCAAATCTTCTCTAAAAATAAGCAAATCTAGTAACAAACACACTATGCGAAATGATAGTGAAAGTGATAGTGATGAACAAGAACTTGATGAAATTGAAGCACTAATGGCTAGAAGATTGCAAAGAGGTAAAGGAAGATACAAAGGTAAGTTACAATTGGTCTATTTTAATTGCAAAGAAATTAGACATTTTGCTGCAAGATGCCCTAACAAAGAAAGGATGAAAGAAACAATGACAAATCTTATGAAAAGAAGTTTGACAGAAGTGATGACCGAGACTAAAAAAGAAACCGACACTATGATAGAAGAGATAACTAAGACTACAAGGACAAAGGCAAGAAGGCTTGTTACCTGGTTCAGAACAAAGCTGAAAATACTGACACTGAGTCTGATGAAGATGTTGAGGTAGTATTTGTTGCTATGAAGGATGATTCAAATGAAGAAGAAAGATATGTTGAAACTGCACTCATATCTAAAGTTAGTAAAAATGATGTCTAGATTATTGATAGTGGTTGTACTCACCACATGACTAGAGATAAAAAAATGTTTGAAACTTTTGAATATTATAATGGTGGATTAGTTAGGATGGGTAGTGATTCACCTTGCCTAGTTGAAGGAAAAAGAACCACCATGTGGAATAATCTGATAAAATGTGCAAATGCATATTGGGTGAAAGGACTTAACTATAATATATTGAGTGTTTCACATCTGAACAACATAGGACACTGAGTTGCATTTGAGAACAAAAAGGCAAAGATCTATAATGGAACAAGAAAGTTGATCGGTATTGGTGAACAAACAAAAGGTAATCTTTTCTATCTTGATAATATTGAGACCACTTGTTTATTGGCTAGAAATGAAGACATTTGGTTGTGGCATAAAAGGTTATGTCATGTGAATTTTGACAAAATAGTTAAGATAAGTAAAAAAAGAAAAGTAAGAGGCTTACCAAGTACGTCAAAGCCCGACCATATTATGTGTAAGAATTGTCAAAAAGGAAAAATGACAAAGTATAGTTTCAAGAGAAAAACCTACACATCTAATGCTATACTATAGTTAGTCCATATTGACTTATGTGGACCAATGAAAACAAAGAGCTATTATGGTGATAGATACTTCATTCTATTTGTTGATGACTATTCTAGGATGATGACTGTCATGTTCTTAAAAGAGAAATTTGAAGCATTTAAGATGTTCAAATGGTATAAAGCTAAAGTTGAAAAGAAAAGTGGAAAAGAACTAAAATGTCTAAGATTAGATAAAGGAGGATAATTTATTTATGATGAATTCACTAACTTTTGTAATGAGCATGGAATTACAAGACAAGTTTTTGCACCAAGAACACCACAAAAAAATGGGATTGCTGAAAGAAGGAATAGATAAATTGTTGATTGTGCCAGAACACTAATGATTGAAAAAGGCATCACATAAACATTTCAGAGAGAAGCTATAAGTACTGCTGTTTATACACTAAACCAAGTTTAATTGAAGAAAGACACAAATTAGACACCTTATGAGCTATGGTATGGATACACACCAAATGTGAGTTACTTTAGAATTTTTGGAAGTCAATGTTATTTACTAAAAGAAGATAGAAATGGGAAACTTGAATCTAAAAGTGATGAAGGAATATTTCTAGGATATTCTACTAAAAGCAAAGCCTATAAATGTCTAAATAAATCTTCTAACAAGATCATTGAGAGTGCAAATGTTAAAATGGATGAATTTGCTGAGAAAAATGATGAGAAAAGCCAAAAGGAACCTAAAGATTACAACATATTTTTCTACACTGAAGAACCTGACACTTTTCTCAAGCAATAGACTGGAGCTACTGAGCAACAGTGTAACACTACCGAGCGATAGAACAATGCAACCAAGCAACAGGTTGTTCACACTGAAAATTAGGAAAATGCTCACAATGATGAACCGAGTGATGAATATCAAGATGAAGAACAAAGATTTGAACCTATACTTGCTAAGTATGTTAGAAGAAACCATCCATAGAACCAAATCATTGGAGACAAAAGAGCAGGAATGAGAACAAGAAGTAAGTCACTTAACACTAGATGTTTGATTTGTGATTTTGAGCCTAAATCTGTTAATGCTGCACTTGAAAATCAAGAATGGGTTAGTGAAATGAATGAAAAGATTGAAAAGAACAAAACATGGACATTAGTACCTAGACCAAGTGACAAAAATGTCATTGGCACCAAATGGATTTTCAAAAACAAACTTAATAAGAATGAATAAGTCAAAAGGAACAAAGCAAGACTGGTATGCAAAGGGTATGCACAAGAAGAAGGTATTGACTATGGATAAACCTTTGCACCCGTTGCTAGACTATAAGGAGTAAGAATTCTACTTGCTTATGCTACTTTTAAAGGAGTCAAAGTATACCAAATGGATGTCAAATCTGCATTTCTGAATGGAATACTAGAAGAGGAGGTATACATTAAATAACCTGAAGGGTTTGTTGATCCTAACAAGAGGAACATGGTTTGTAAACTACACAAAGCCTTGTATGGCTTGAAACAAGCACCGAGAGCATGGTATGAAAGACTTCACTCTTATCTCATTAGTATTAGATTTGTTAGAATAAGTGACAACAGTAATCTATATTTGAAAGGAGATACTGCTGATAAATTTTTGATTGATGAGATATTTATTGATGATATCATATTTGGAGGTAATGATATGGTATGCAAGTCATTTGTTGATGAAATAAGAAAAGAATTTTAAATGTCAATGTTTGGAGAGATCAAATTTTTTCTTGGTCTACAGATTCTATAACAGGATGAAGGAATCTACATCACTCAATCCAAATACATCAAAGAAGTTCTAAAGATATTCAAGATGGAGGACTCAAAACCAGTTGGAACACCTATGACAACTAGATGCAAATTGTCAAAGGAAGACAAGACAACCGAGGTAAATTAGACCTTATACAGATCTATGATTGGCAAATTAATGTATGTTGTACACACTAGACCTGATATAGCACATGCAGTTGGTATAATTGAAAGGTTCTCTACTAATCCTAAGGAATGACACATGACTGCTGTCAAAAGAATTTTGAGATATTTGAAAAATACTGAAGACTATGGTTTGTGGTACAATAAAGAAGGAAAATTTGAGCTACAAGTCTATACTGATGCTGATTGGGCTGGAAACATAGATGATAGAAAGAACACTACAGGTGGAGCATTCTTAATGGGTGACAGACTTGTCACATGGATAAGTAAAAAGCAAGGATGCATATCTCAATCAATTGCAGAAGAAGAATATGTAGCTACTACTGCAAATTGCTCTAACATTGCATGGATCAAGCAATTGCTGAAAGGTATGAATGAGAAAATTCTTGAGCCAGTAATTATCTATTGTGATAATACAAGTGCTATAAATATTTCAAAAAATCCTATAATGCATGATAAGACAAAGCACATAGCTATTAAGTATCATTACTTAAGGGAACAAGTACAAGAGAAACATGTGATACTGGAATATGTACAATCCAAAGAACAACTAGCAGACATATTCACAAAGTCATTGCCAAAAGATACATTTGAGTACCTGAGAAATAGACTAGGGGTTCGTCCCTTGTCTACTGGTTACTAAGCTAACTTGGAAGCTGCATCAGCCTACACATTACCAAAGATCATTCATGTTGATGCAAGTATAGGAATGAAATGGAATGATATATTAGTACATAAAGGTACTTATCTGAACTACACACCAGAAAGATTGTTGGCTACTATAGAGCTACAATTTTTCTTTGGCATTGATGTCAAAGGGAGAGGAAGAATCAATGAAATATACATCAAGGAGAACAGCTTCTACACTCAAAAGGGAGAGAAATATTCAATGAAATAACCATCCATAAAAGGGAGAGAATTGGAGAAAGTTAATAATGCATATCTATCCAGAAAAAGGGAGAAGAGATTCTACAAGAAAGGGAGCGAAAAAATCAGAAGTTGCTACCTCTATCCATTGAAGGGAATGAAGAAAGGTAAAGCACACTGTAGAATCAAATCTAAGCTAGAAGAGCTTACCAAGAGTCAGATATTTGAATTGGTTATATAATAATAAGTTTGGTATGTTATGGCATATTTGATATTGTGTTGCCATCAATGCCAAAGGGAGAGATTGATGAACTATAACTGATTGAATGTTTGAATATGATAAGTTGATGATCACCGAGCTGCAAAAGTGAATGCAAGACATTAAATCAGCTAATATATTGTATTGTCATTGATGTGAACTTGATATGGTTTGATTGTTCAAACAAATATTGTCATTAACCTTAAAGATCTAAAACGACAAAGTTTATGTTGTTGGTAATATATACACTGAGTGACAGTTCAGAGTGTATACCAAGAAGAGTAGTTCATAGTGAACACCGAGCAGAGCAGTTCATAGTGTAAACTGAGCAAAACTGAAGTTGATGCCTGAGCATAACTGAAGTTGATGCCCAAGCATAACTGAATTCATTGACCGAGCACAACTGAAGTCTTTGACCGAAACTAACTAGAGTTAGAAAATGACAAAACTACTTAGTTGGTAGAGCTATATTTAGAGTTAACTGATTGATTGTCTTATTCTCAACGATCATATAAGCTAAATATAAGAAGATTCAAAGCTAGTTTTATTCATAGTTAACAAGGAGAGATTTGTGGAATAAAACTAAAGTAGAGCTTTACGAAATAAAGAAAAGCATGACAAAATTTGCGGATCAAGAAGTGATCTACGATGAAAATAAGAAGATTAAGTGGTGAAATCATGTCTATATAAAGAGACAAGGAATTCACTATGAAAAAAAGGAATGCTAAATATAATTCTAATGAAGATAGAATTCTTCATGCAAATCTGATCATATAGGCTGAAGAATAGAGCCAAAGAATTCTGCAGACACCGAGCAACAAAATAAAGAGCATTCACTAAGTAGAAGAAATAAAGAGAGAAAAGGAACAGAAGAGCATATTGATCAGAGATGTATTTTGGACTAACAATAGATCTAAAAATTTGCAAGTTAAAGTTGTATTATTGAACAGATCAATTACTATTTTAGTTTAACCATTGATTAAGAAAATCTCTTAACCGAGTGGGATTTAACCATCATTTTTGTATTGAGATACTCAAGAGTATCAAAAGGTTTTCTTGTTGGCACCACAGTGAATGCTAGGTCAAAAGACAAACTATTAGTTTTGAATCCTCTAACAATGTCACACTTAACAGTGTGTTTGTAACCTTTAACAGGGTTGGCTCTTCATTGAGCCCACTTTAGAAGAGTAAAAATTTTGGGTTACCGGTCGCAAGTGGTTTTCCCTTAATAGGGTTTCCATGTTAAAAATCCATGACTCAAATGTGTATTTATTTCATTGCATTGATATTTTATTTACACATTACTAAAACTAGATTGGTCAGTAAACACTAAGTTTAATTGCTGCTACTCGGTAAAAGCTAGAAAAGATAAACAATATATCTTACCAAGCAGTATATATTTGATAGAATTACATAAGGCATACATATTTATGGAATGAAAGACAACTAGAGGATATTATATTTGAGATATACATTTTGGTTGGATTATTGGAATTATTTTAAGGCCACTGATTCACCCCCCCTCTCAGTTATTCTAACATATATTACTTATTTTTCACATCATATGTTGCCATCAATGTCAAAGGGGGATATTGTTGGCATATTGGAAAATATGGAAGATGATTGTGTTGTCATTTATGTTAACATATTAAAGGGATTGATAAGAGGAAGTGATCAGAATAGTTATTTGTTTATTGCTAACTTAACTGTTGCAGGTTAGCCAGTGGAGCAGAGTGCTAAAAGGTCCGGTGAGAAGTAGATATTTCAAAGAAAATTCATGCATGTAGAGGAAGGATGATGAAGGTGTTTACTCAGTTAGATGATGTGAGAAATCCAATATCTAGCATCCAAACATCTATTTTATAAAGAACACATGATTGAGCCACCATGGAAAACTGTTAGAGTAATAAAGTGATTCCAATTATTAATTAAATCATCTTGATATAATTATTAAGTCACTTATTATCTCTATTTCACTTAAGCTAAACTTTAGGCATACAATAATTAATTCTTTTATTAATTATTATTATTATGCAACCTAGATATTTCCCCTTTAGGGTTTCCCTTTTAGGGTTTTGGTATCCTTTTATAAGGATTCCCTCTTTGTAAATTATTAATTAATTGAGGATGTTATTGCATTGAGATTTTTTTCAACATTGTTTGCACAAGATGTTTCCTCTTCCATCGATATGGTATTTTTGGCCTCCATAGATTTTTTGTTTCTCTCTTTCTGTGACAGGTTGGCATGCAGGTGATTCTTGGTAGCTGTGGGTTGATAGTTTTCATCAACTCCAACATGGTATCAGAGCTTCAGATCTTCATGCACCTGTTCTCTTCATGAGATATTTGGCCTTGTTCTTTAGATCTTTGTTTTCATAAGGTTTTCTATTTCATATTTTTGGTGTTTTGGGGGGTACCTATTTTTTAGAGCATTTTGGGCCCAAAAAGACCTCACCATCACGCTCAAAAGGCCCAAAAACCTATATTTTCATATAAGGTTTGTCAGTTTTGGCCTCTGTGATATCTAGAGAAAAAATTTGTCCTTCTGGCCATATAAGTACGTATGCACGTTTTCTGAGGAGAAAAATGGAAAAAAAAAAAAAAATTAAAAAAAAAAAAACAACAATTTTTTTTTTTTATATGTAAAGTTTTTTCAAAGAAAAAAGCACCTTTTTAATAAAAAGTTTCAAAAAAGCTTTTGTAAATTATTTTTTAAAAATCTTTGAAAAGGTGCATACCTTTTGGAAAGGATGCCTGCATGTGTAGGCAGTGATGCTAGCGGCCGCAGGTCAGAGAGTGTGGTTAAATTTGACGACCATGAAACCATCATACAACTTGCTTTTTTCATAATGAGCAACATGCGGTTTTTTACCTCTATCTTGAGCAAACGGTGGTCAATTTTTGACTTCCTTACATCGTCGGAAAGATATTTTCAAGACAAAAGTTTTCTGGAGGTTATATTTTCTGATTTTGACATCTTGCAAGTTTTTTTCCAGTCAAATTCAGGGTTCCTATTCGCACTCTGAGAGCCATATCTTGCTCATATGAACTCCATTTTTTGACTTCCGCATGACATTGGAAAGCTGGTCCAGTGTTCTTTCTTTTTCTATGGGTATCACACCGAGAATTTTATCCATGTATCTTTTATTCATTTTTTTTTCTTTATGACATTCTAGTGGATAGCTTGGATGTTTCAGGTCCTGGGATCGTTTCCTTTCTAGATATTGTATACATTTTTTTCTATAGCATTTTTTGCAAACACACTGAGATAAAGTGTCATCTTACATGCTTGGGATCCTGCACATTTTGTGCTTGATTGTACTCACACTATATTATAAAGTGCCATGGGGGGTTTCATGTTTTCCTTGTTTTCTATCTACCTTTTTCAAGTGAGTGTTCCTTCCACGACATTAGCCTCATGATGTGTGTCAAGAGAGTGATCCTTCCATGACACCATCCTTTATATGTGTTTTTATGTTCTTCATCATACAGTGTTTCTTGACAATCTGACTCAGTGTACATGTCATGCCTCTCCCTACTCAACATTATGGGGGTATCTCCTGTTGGTTCTAATTCTTCCTTGGTTTGATGGAGTGATCTATGTATTCAGTTTTTGTTCCTATGTACTAGGCGGATGCAGTGGCTGGGTACCTATGCATTTCGGTGAGATGGATCATTTACATATGGACACTCTTTCATTCCTTTTTTAGAGGCATCCTTCCATCTTTGATTGATCATCTCTTCATGATTTGTTTACAGTCTTCTCTACCTGATCATGTTCTATTACAGTGGAGGTTCCAGTAGTTATTTTTCGACAATGTTTGCAGCTTCATGCTTCATAGGTGTTCTACATGTTCTTTCTTTGTTCCTATTTTATGGGACATTATCTAGTTTGGAGGTTTCTTCAGTCCTTCACTAGGCTTTATCTCTTTTTGGAGAGGGGTTTTTCCCACTTGGTTTTCTCCTTTTCTCCTCTTTACAAAGATTTTTTTTATTTGGGTACCTGATCAGGCCTTGTTGTTGGGACCCATTTCCTACTTTTAGTAGTTGTTTCTAGGTTTTTAGCTTCTCCCTAAGTTTATCTTAAGGGGCGGTGTTAGAGTAATAAAGTGATTCCACTTTTTAATTAAATCATCTTGATTTAATTATTAAGTCACTTATTATCTCTATTTCACTTAAGCTAAACTTTAGACATATAATAATTAATTATTATTATGCAACCTAGATATTTCCCCTTTAGGGTTTCCCTTTTAGGGTTTTGATATCCTTTTATAAGGATTCCCTCTTTGTAAATTATTAATTAATTGAGGATGTTATTGCATTGAGAGTTTTTTCAACATTGTTTGCACAAGATGTTTCCTCTTCCACGGATCTGTTATCTTTGGCCTCCATAGGTTTTTTGTTTCTCTCTTTCTTTGACAGGTTTGCAAGCAGGTGATTCTTCAGAGCTGTGGGTTGATAGTTTTCACCAACTCCAACAAGATCTTTTTAGGTCTCCAGACAAGCTTTATTTTTTACACAAAATTTGTTAGCCTTTTAGAAGAATCTTGACAAAATCTTACTATATGCCCCGACTGAGCACATTTATAACATTAAAGTTTAGTTAGAAATTGATACAAATTTCCATTAACTAAACTAATATTTATTTTAGTAAAAACCTTATGATCATTAGGCTTACTTGGAGAAATTTTATATTTATCAGAGTATTGAGTCCCTATTTTCCTTTTTCTACCTTCTTTAGAGGTTTCTCCAAAATCAGTATCTGAAACTTTATTCAATTTTTTCTTCAAACATATAATTTCTTGTTCAAGAGCTTCATAATTTTTATGTTTGGTTTTAATAGTTTCTTGATTAGCCTTAAGAATACATCTATTCTCCTTTATCTAAATTTTTAAATAAGCAATGAACTCTGTATCATTTTGAATTTTGTCTTTAAATCATTTGCTTCCTTTTTAACCTTCTTAATTTATTTTAGAGTCGCTTTTAATTCCCCTTTATAATCTATTTCTAATTTTGAATTTTCTGATAAATAATTGTTCTGAGGTTCCTTAATAGCCATAAATAAAAATTCTTCATTTCCTTCTACAGGTTTATCTGAACCAGTATCAGTTAGAGCAGCCACTAAACCTTTATTCTTTCTAAAATTATTTTTCTTCTTAAAGTTTTGTTGTTTATTTTTCTTGAAACACTTATTATTATCTTCTTCCTCACTTTCACTATCCTTATTAGGACGCCAACTTTCATAGTGACCTATTTTACCACAAGAAAAACACTTAAATGGAAGTTTGCCTTTGTACCTTCCCGAACCTCTTCTAAGTTTACTAACAAAAATAGATTCAACATTATCTATTTGATCTGTGTTAGAATTTGTTTCTATCTTAGAAAATTCAAATGCTAATTCCTTTTTAGGTTGATTAGAATAAATTCTGATTTCATAAGCAGTAAAGAGACCATGTAGAGTATCAAGAGTTACCTTGTTTACTTCTCTTTCTTCAACAACAAAAATTTTAGAATCACACTTTGATGTGAGAGATCTCAAAACCTTCTTAACTACTGTAGTCTCTTCCATAGTTTTACCTAAGCCTCGAATGGATTTAACAACATCAGAAACATGAAGAAAATAGTCAGTAATTTTCTCCTCTTCAGTCATTTTTAAACTTTAAAACCTAGCTCTATAGGCTAGCATTTTTGCTTCTTTTACAGTTTTGTCTCCCTCATAAATGTTTGACAACTTTTCCCATATACTATAGGTTGTTTCAAAATCCATAATTTTAACTAATACATCATTTTATAGACAAAAAAAAAAAGCATTTTATGTCTTTGCATCATGCTCATAGGATTTTTTTCTCATCTACAGATGAAGGAGGTGTTGTTTTAGTATCAGTTATCTGTGTGGTTTCCCATACATCATATCCTTAAGACTTTAAATGATTCCTCATTCTGTACTTATAGAATGCATAATCATATCCATCAAACAATGGTTCTCTAAATCTCGATTCACCTTCTTGACAAGCCATAAAGTACTCCCAAAACTAGGAAAACCCTAAATGTAGGGGATGGCTGTGATAGCAATTGTCAGAGTATAGTGATTACTGAGGGGAGGGTGGGTGAATAAGTAATCAAACAAAAATGAATACTTTTTAAATTCTTATAATAATTTCAATAAAATTGAGCAATGTTAAATCAAATAATGAAGATACTAACAAGCACACATCATACGCAAAAGATTGACACAAGTATTGTCTTGTGTGGAAACCCTCTTGGGGAATAAATCCACTCAAACTTAGCCTCATTGACTTTAACCTTTAAATAAATTTTTACATCTCACTAATGTTGTCTCACTGGAAATTACAATGCCTCACTGGACTTGTGCCTCACTGGTCTTTTGTGCCTCATTGGCCATATTATAATCTGCCTTAATGGAATTTCAAATTTGATATAATTTTCTACATATAGAGATCAGAAAATTTGATTGTTATTTGACCCCTATAACTACACACTATACAATATTAAGAAAAATAGGTGTCCTTATGCTAAGTAGTGCATAATGTCTAATCACAGATTTCAAACCCCAATCAATCTTTCTTGTCTACAGACTGATTGTGCACAATAAAATAAAAAATATGATCAATAAACACTCAACTGATAATCTCTGTTTGCATCTCTGAATCATTTTACTTCTGTAAATGAATAACCTTCATAGTAAAAACTTATTTCAAACTGAATGAAGGAAACCAAATACAATTTTTGCCAAAACTGATTATCAATGTGTATGATGACCATCATAATAAGTATCTCTCAATAACATGTTTCTATTCTTGCATATATATGTTGATCAATGTATCTTAGAAAAACAATGAACAAATTAATTGAACCTATGTTCATTAATCTTTACAAATTTTTTTTTCTATCAACAACATTCTATAACAGAGTAAATGCTTGACTTTAAACTTAATTGTTTTAATCAAAACTGAAATACCATACTATCCTATACATGCATACCTTAATTATATGTCATTTATGAATGATATAATCTTTCAATTCCCATCAAATAAATCAAAAACTTAGTCAAATCATTTGAAAACATGTATCATGAGTGCCACATAAGCTTTAATGTTATTGACAATATATCATCATAACCTTCTCAAATGATTTCATCTAAATATGTTGTGAAAACCCATATAAGAATCTGAACCATAACAAAAATAGAGCCCTTACATGATGTCAATAATAACCAATATGATTGTGCATACAAATACAAGTAATGCATCATACATAATGTCCCTAATACTCCATATGAAAGTGCCTTTCAAATAATGTGGGATGCAATGTGCACAATGACAAAAATACCCAATGCTACAATGCATACAATAACATTTTTTATACTTAGATTATATACAAATGAAATAATAGTGGCCTTACTGTCGACATGACAATTGAACCCATAAATATTACCAACAATGAATAACTATGAAATGGAATGACATACCCGACATGAGTAACAGATAATTAACACATAAACCCTAATATGGGTTGTATTAAAGAATTGTAAGCATAAATGCCCTTACTATACTTTAAACAAAATTTAACATGGCCCAGATTAAAGTTGCAATTCGTAAATGAATAATAGGCCATGCATGATGAACTGAAAGATATGTGCATGATGAACTTTACGAAATGATAGTTATTATACAAACAACATTAACAACTCATTAAACTATTTTAGAAAGAAGTAAACACAAGAAAAATCAAGATAACTATATGTGTTAACTAACAATTGACATATGAACTCAAAATAAAAAGATTAGGGATCGTATACACCTAATTAAGTCTGAGAATCTCTGTAAACTAAAACCAGTTACTTCCACAGTTACATTTTCCCTCTCAAACTATCATTCTCAACCAACTAACACCCAAGTGTTGTTATGTAACTGACTGTGATCTTTGCAAAATCTGGTCAAGTATGGTTGTGATGCCTTACCTTGAAAGAGATAGGGTTAACTCAATAGTTAACCAAAAAAAAATGAGCATCATATGTGGTGCTCGAAGCATCAAATATGGTATTTGCATTAAATTCAATAAATGTACATTAACTACCACATTAATGTGGCATTTTTACATCTT
The DNA here is from genome assembly GCA_018584345.1 of Thuja plicata. Lineage (NCBI taxonomy): Eukaryota > Viridiplantae > Streptophyta > Pinopsida > Cupressales > Cupressaceae > Thuja > Thuja plicata. The sequence goes on from MU226433.1 coordinate 962,331, forward strand.
TGCAAATGTTGAAAAGCGGCTAGGGACCGATCAAAAGGTCCTAGCACTTATAAATTTTAGTGTTATGGTCACAACCTTGTGATTTATAAATTAAGACCATACAATCTATTTCTTGCATATATAGAATAAAATTCTTTTAATGAGATGAAAATTTCAAAGATTAATAATTTTGATGTTAACATATTGTGAACCATACTATATAATGTAAACTGTGAATTCAATCTGCAACCATTAAGCTCATGATATAAGAATGTTATTGTCGAACTAAGAATGATGCCAAAACTAAGATGCAATAATCTGTCAAATACATGTAATCCATGTACCCAAGAACAAATGAGCTTACTCAAATATGAAAATGCAATTTACTATTAATATCATTTTCAAATCCTAGTTAGGATTTTTGTCATCAAGGACAATAAAGACCCATGGATTAACAAACTCCCCCTTTGTCCTTGGTGGCAAAAATACTAACATTCTATTTCTTCTCCCCCATTTTTTGACATCAAGGGAGAAGGAATGAAAAAAATTGACATGTGAGTGTAAATGCATAATAATAAAGTAAGAAATACCATACAAATCAAAAACTTTGGAAACCTGTAGATACCTCTAAAGTGTTTAATGATAAACATACCAAGAAACCAACCTACTGACATGAATGTCCACCTGTGATACTCATAGAATATTGGACTTTGAATCCATATCAGAATTATCATGTTGTGAGTCATAAAAATTATGCAACTGAACATATAAAAGTGTAAACAAACAATGGCCATAACAATCACCAAAAACCTGATTTGACTAGAATGCCATTACTTCAAAGAAAGAGACCGATAAAAATGTCATCACTGAATATTCCATCAAAAACTAAAATGTCATAAACAGTAACCCCATTATAAGCTATAAAATTTTTATGTGTAATAATTCCAAGTCAATCAAGGACAAAAAAATAGTCTTGGAGAACCAAAGACTAAAACAATAGATCAATGACCTTGATATTGATCAATAATTCACTTGGGTTAACAATCAATTTTGTTCTCTGAGAAATGTAGTGACTATTACACCCTCATATAAAGGAGTTTATTTGAAGTCTTGTGGCCTTGAGACAAAAGCTCCCCTTCATATTTAGTTCTTAAATGAAGTGTAATGATGCACTTATGTAAACATGTTAGAAGAGTTATGAACATCTTGATTATACAAAGCAAAAACAACCTTATGAATAAGAGTTTTGTTATATCAATGTCTTGCTTCTTTGAGAACAAGATCAAGTATCCTCCAAAACATAAAATAATGTTCAAGGATTTGAAGGATTAAGTCATGTCTGATAATCCCAAGTCAATCAAGAACAACAAAAATTAGTCTTGTAGAACTAAAGACTAAAAAAATATATCAATGACCTTGATATTGATCAATAGATTCACTTGGGTTAACAATGAATTTTTCTCTTTGAGAATTGTAGTGATTGTTACACCCTCAGATAAAGGAGGTTATTTGAAGTCTTGTGGCCTTTAGACAAAAACTCCCCTTCAGATTTAGTTCTCAAATGAAGTGTAATGATGCACTTATGTAAACATGTTAGAAGAGTTATGAACATCTCGATTATACAAAGAAAAAGCAACCTTATGAATAAGAATTTTGATTATATCAATGTCTCGCTTCTTTGAAAACAAGATCAAGTATCCACCAAAACATAAAAGAATGTTCAAGGATTTGAAGGATTAAATCATTGACACAAACTGTACTTGAAATCACATAATTGTGGACCATTTAAGTATTTGACTAGAGGCAAAGCTATATTCCTGTGATTTTCCAGCTATCATTTGATTCCTTAAGCTTATTGAATGTTCAACCAAGAAATTTGAATTTCCTTTAGATGATGCTAGATTTACCTTTAAATGAGAAATATTTATGTCATACTGGATGCATTTCTTTGTAAGTTTATACCCTAAGCTTACTTGATCTCTGGTAGCTTTCTCTATTTGAGTACAAAGATACAAATATGTACTATCTAATTCATTAGCTATATTTTGACATTCAACCAAACTAAGTTCAAGTTTGCCAATCGTTTGTTTATGCTTTACAATTTCCTTCTTTGCATCTATTAGTTTTCCATAATGATCTACAATAATTATTTTCTCAGAACACTCTCCAATTTCACTCACCATGCAAATTTCATTACTTTATTTGGATATTAAATTCTTGTAAACAATATATATTACTTTCAGTCTTACTTCTTGTGATACAAACTAAACCATTTTTCAAAATTTGATATCTAGTGGCTGTAAAGACAACTATGACACTTTGTTCACAAATTTGACTTACACTCAATAAATTGTGAACCATTTCCTTAACATAATAAACATTGGCCACAAGGATATTTTCATTAAGTTGAATTGTTCCTGAACCTTTAATCTAAAAACATTCATTATTACCATACCTAATTGTTGCAACATCAAATAAATCAAGTTTTACAAACTTATTTTTGTCTCCAGTTAGATGATGTGAGCATCCACTATCTAGCATCCAAATATCTTATATTTTAGAAAGAGCACATGATTGAGCTGTCATGGAAATCTTTTTAGGTCTCCAGACAAGCTTTGTATTTTACACATAATCTATTATCCTTTTAGAAGAATCTTGACAAAATCTTGTTATATGCCCCAATTGAGCACATTGATAACATTAAAGTTTAGTTAGAAACAGATAAAACTTTTTCACTAAATTAGTATTTCTTTTAGTAAAAATATTATGATCATCAGGCTTACTTAGAGAAATGTTATATTTATCACAATATTGAGTCCCTATTTTCCCTTTTCCAACTTCTTTAGAGTTTTCTCCAAAATATGCATCTGAAACTTAAATCAATTTTTTCTTCTAACATGTAATTTCTTGTTCAAGAGCTTCATAATTTTTATCTTTGGTTTTAATAGTTTCTTGAGTATCCTCAAGAATACATCTATTCTCCTCTATCTGATTTTTTAAAGAAGCAATGAACTCATATCATTTTGAATTTTTGTCTTTAAATCATTTGCTTCCTTTTTAACCTTCTTAATTTATTTTAGAGCTACTTTTAATTCCCCTTGATAATGTATTTCTATTTTGAATTTTTGGATAAATAATTGTTCTGAGGTTCCTTAATAGCCGTAAATAAAAATTCTTCATTTCCTTCTACAGGTTCATCTAAACCACTATTAGTTAAATTAGCCACTAAAGCTTTATTATTTATAAAATTATTTTTCTTCTTAAATTTTTGTTGTTTCTCTTTCTTGAAAGACTTATTACTATCTTCTTCCTCACTTTCACTATCCTTATTAGGATACTGAGCTGCATAGTGACCTATTTTACCACAAGAATAACACTTAAATGAAAGTTTGCCTCTATACCTTCCTGAACCCCTTCTAAGTTTACTAACTTTATAGGTCTAAAAACTTAGCACCCATTAATTTTGGAAGCTCTAGGACCTATTTGGGCCCTATTTTAGTGATCTCCTCAATTTTGGGTGCATTTATGCTTGATTTTCTTGTTTTTCTTTCCATTTTACCTCGTGCCGCTTAATACTTCTTAGACCCCACAAATTTTGCCTCAAAATTTACCCTTTTTAGTATAGGTCAAACCACCTTTGACCTATACCTTGGGTTTTAAATTTTGTGGGTTCGGACCCGATGCACAATATTTTCATTTTCCCACCCATTGAGGTCGACCTCCACAAAATTGAACCCATAAATCTCTATAAAAGGATGCCTCTTCCCTTCATTTTGTCATTCATTACCTATTTCAAGCCTATGATCTACTATCCATGTCTATGATTTCAAGAGATCTATTATATCCATTTTCCATACATTTTTCTCTTTCAAGCATTCAAGTCCAAGGTGTAATCAAGAACTTTTTGTGATTTCAAGAAAGAAAGGATTTGGATCCAAGATTTTAAGGCTTTCCTCCATCCATTCTTCTCCTTCTCAATTCAATAACATCAATCATACATACCTCCATGATCTATGATTTGGAAAGTGTAGATATATTGCATTGGTAGTGAAGACATGTTGCATTCTACAATTTAACATTCAATCAAGAAAGCATACATCTTTGTGGGTATAGAAAATTTGTATCCATCCACAAGGGTTTGGAAAGCAAGGTGAATACTTACATTTGTCTTATTTTACATGATTTACTTATTTAATTTTAAGGTTAATTCCTAAATGGGGGCTTTACCAAGGCAATTCCCTTCCCCCCCAAAATTTCCCCTTCTCTCTTATGTGCAAGTGCAGGTCCGGAGTGCAGATTTGGCTATAGATCTGGGAACCCAATTGGAAGAACTTTCCAGATTTATTTTATGTTCTGGACTCTGATAGTTTTAGGTATAGGTCAAACCTTCAACCTATACCCTAGCATTTAGAGTGCATATTCTTGTTACAGAGCCAGAAGGACAATCAAAAGACTTGCCTAGATTAGCTTTTTATTTCTAATTTTGGTCATCTCAGGTACTAGTCGAACCTTCAAACTATACCTGGGTATAGGTCAAACCACTTTTGACCTGTTCCCAGAACAAAATAGAGAGTTACAGGTTACAAACTTTTGGATTTAGGTATCAGAACATTCTGGGACTCTATCAGATAGAAAATTAACAGTTGAACACCTTCTTCCTCTCCCATTTTTAGGTACTCCCATTTTTAGGTACACACATTCTTATTTATACATCTTACATCTACTTTATTACATTATATTAGATCCATTATTGTACCTTGATGTTACATCTTTTAATCATAAACATGAGATCTCTTATCATTTGCTTCCATACATCACAAAGAATACCCTAAATTCCCCCCTTAGCTAGATCTTGCATTTGTGCCCTTTCATCCTTTGGGTTTTACAAATCAAATTTGTATTGAGAATAAGATTTAGGGTCATTGAATGTATATGTGTGATTTTGTATTCTATCATTGATCATTATTTCACCATATACATTTTGGTGAACCCACCGCTTTAATGCTTCATAATTTTTGATTTAGATATTCCTTGCATCTAGTTGGCATTGCATTTACATTATTTCTTTTAATCTTAGTGTTAGATTTCCTTTACATACCTACATTATCTCTTGCATGCTTTGTATAGATATATTTTCATTCCTATATTTAGATCTTCTTTGTTTTAGTTACATGGTATGAATTTAAATATAGGTTCATTTGGTGTTAAAATATTCTTTCATATCTAGATTTACTTTATATGCATTTTGATAATCTCTATTTAAATTACATTTTTAAATTGCATATTTCGTTCCTTTAATTCCTTTATGTATAAACTTTATCACTTTGAGTCCAACTTATAGTATCCCAAATAGAAGAAGTCATAGATTCATGGGTTCCTTTGATCCTGGACCATCCTTCTTTCCTAGGAATCTTGATGAAACCACCATGAACCCTAATGACACAAATCCTATCATGGAGAATAAATCTTCTCATTATTCTCATGATTAATATGAAGCATTAAGAGTTCCTCCCACCCAAGTGTAAACACTTAATCATGAATTTTAAAAGTTGGAACATTGGTTAGCTCAATAAAATCATAATGTTGAATCTCTTTCCACTGTAGAAGGCTTAAAGAAACTCATTCATCATGATGATCACGGTCTTAACCTCTTGCATAGAATTTCACATCTTATTAATTTTAATATTAAACCTCTTATGAAATGTGCTCAAGAATTAGGCTATGTCCCCCCTACTACAAGTGTTGAAACTTCTTTACCTATCTCCACTTCTATTCCTAGTAGTTACACTTATACTCCACCTCTTATCACAACTTCAATCCAAACTTCTAACCCCAAACATGCGAGTATCCCTAATCTTATTCTTCCTACTCTTCCTACGAGTGTTCCATGTGTTTTGTTGCCTTCCTCTATGCCTTATTATCATTATGTTCCTTTTTTATATCCCAATTTTACTTCCAATAATGCTCCTACCACGCTTCATGATTCTTCCAACATTCCCTCCATTTCAAAAAACATTCCCAACATTCCTAATGTTTCTCCTATCATTTCTTCCATTGATTCTACCATTAATAACTTAGTTCAAACTGTGTCCTCTTTGAAAAAACAAATTTCTTCTTTGACTAAATCCAAATTCAACATTACCAAATGTGATATTTCTAGTCCTTTGTCCACAGATGTTATCCGAGTTGTTATTCTACAAAGTATTGAGATTCCTCATCTTGAAACTTATAATGGTAAGGGTGATCCAATGACTCATGTCAAGACTTTTCAAACCTTGTGTAGTGATTTCTCTCACGACTATAGGTTAATGACAAATTTGTTTACTAGAACCTTTCAAGACAAAGCCTTTCAATGGTATTTTTATTTTCCTCCTTATTCCATTGATTCATTCCACAAGCTTTCTAATGCTTTTATTCAACAATTTCAAAACAACATTGGTCCTCAAATTTCTTTGACTGATTTGATGTATTATAAGCAGGGTGTTAAAGAACAAGTTAGTGAATTTATTGGTAGATTTAAGAATTCGCATGCTCATATTTCTTATCTTGTGTCTTATGTTTATTACACCACATTTTTAATACTAATTTACAAAAAGAAATTAGAGATAAGATACTCCTTACTGAGTTTTCTTCCTTTTCACAATTATGTGTAATGCTTCATCATTATCAACTTCAAGTGAGTCAATTTGAAAGAAACACTCCAAAGGATCTATTTTTGTTGATAAGAGTGATGCCTCATCCAATTTCAAAAAAACTCATAATACTAACAAATACATCAAAATCAACAAATCATGCAACATAGTTGATGAACAAGTGGCAACAACATCTAAAGGTGTGGTTCCTTTGTCCTATATGTTTAGACCCTCTTGTACTTTTACTCCACTTTATGAATATTTTCATAATGTGATGTTGAAGTAAATGAATGAAAACATGATTAAAATTCCTCCTATCAAACCAATTGACTCATCCAAACCACCCTCTAGATTCTTTGATCCCAAAGCTTTCAATCAATTCCATCATCAACTTGGTCATGATACTAAAAAAAATTATTCCTTAAAGAATGTGGTTCAAGACCTTATTAATTCTAATACTATATTTGTAGATGTTGATATTAACAAAGGAAACAAATCAGTTGCACATCCTAATTAGAATTTTCAAATATACACTAATCCTTTTCCATCTCATTCAACCAATACTATTGAGCAACCTTCTTCTCTAATTGATTATGATGAGAAAGTTGATGAAGCCACTCATATTGTCAACCAAATTGAACTTGTCCAACCTCAACGTAAATATCAACCTCCACCTCCATCTTGCATTACCTTTGATACCAGAAACAATTAAGGCACCTGATGGTCCTCTTTACATTGTCACTAGGGTTGATGGTATTCCTTCCCGTGGTACCCTTGTTGATCCCACTTGCATGGTGAATGTGATAATTGAATAGCATATTTTTAGTAAACAATTGCATAAAGATTTATATGATAAATATGATGTCTTGATTCAAACTTTCAATGGTTTCCTTTATCCTTCCCATGGTTCCATTTCTTTTCCCGTAGAAGTTGGTGGTAAAACTTTGGACACTACTTTCACTATTATTCCTACTTCTGATAAATTTCAAGTTAAACTTGGTCTTCCTTGGCTTATTTCCATGAATGTCGTGGCTTCTCTTATTCATAAATGTTTTAAATTTCCTCATAATGGAGAGATCATGACTGTTAACCATAGTCTTTATTAGCCTTTTGTGCTTCAATACCCTGTTGACCTTGATTTCTTTTGGCCTTACATTCCTCAACCAACTAAAGTTTGTCATGGTTATATTTTCCGATCATACCAAGCTTTTAAGATTCAAAATATTTGTGAACTTAACAAACCTAAAGATGATCCTAGTCATGGAATTCTTCCCATTCCAAATTTTCCTCCTTATCTGCATCATCTTCCTATCATCTCTCAACCTAGTGTGGTTCCTTCAGTTCTTCCCCCTCAAGAAGAAAATGACCCAATGTTGATTGATCCTATTACAACCCAAATATCTAGTAAAAGCAAATGCAATCATCATGCTTATGATAATTGTTGCAAACATCATGGTAGAACCCATGATTGTGTTTCCCAAAACATTTATTCACCTAATACCCCTCCTCATACTTCACTTTCCTTTGAAAAACCCATGCTTGAGCCTATGGAGGAAGTGAATTTAAACAAAGTTAAAATGAACAAACATGACAATACTATTCGTATCTTGGATTCTATTATAATTAATCTTAATGAATAAGATAATATTGATGATGATATTCATGATACTAACAATGATATGCATGCTAGTGATTCTGATGATATGTATGATACTATTGATCTTGATAATGATTTACCATCTATGTTGTCACAATAGTTATCTATCACTCCTAATTCTAAACATAGCGACCTCTCTTCATAGCAGGATCCTTATTTGGCTATTGTTCCATCTTTTGTGCTTGATGTTGCTCCTCTTGCAAGTTTCCCACCTTCTCTAAACACTATGGACCAAGATGGGGGGGGGGGGGGGGGGGGGTAGGNGGGGGGGGGGGGGGGGGGGGGGGTGGGTAGGTGATACGCTTGACTAGCTCCTCTTTCACAGTGGATCCTTTATTTTATTTCTCTTTTGCTTGTTTGTCATGATGTATTTCCCCCGTGATGTGCTGCTTATTATATTTTTTGTTTAGATTTTCTTTAAATGACCCTTGTTTCTCTGTTGGTGCAAGGTGATAAAGGAATCAAAATGTCATAATCATTATTCTATTTGTATCTCTCTTATTCTATGTTTTGTTATGTTCTATGTTGTCCACGTTCCATTGTTTGTAAATGAGCATTTGTGTTGTTTGTTTGAGATGATGTAAAGCGGTAGCACCTATTCTTTTTGGTCTCTGCAATGTCGACCAAAAAGACTCTTCTTCATAAATCTAACATGCCTTTATTCCATTTTTTTGTAGTTATAATTCCTTTGGGGGATGATGATAATTCATTTTGACATAATTTGTATATACATGAGTTATCATATGATCTACTGACCCTAGAGTTGGTAGATCCCTTTCATGCTCTCTTTTGTCATGTGCTCATTTCCCTTGATTTGTCTTTTTTGAGGGTATTTCATAGTGGAAATGTTTCTAGTGGATGCATGCACGCTTTGTTAAAGGCATTTCTCCCATTAAGGCTCTTGGAATAGATTTAACATGGGGGCATAGAATTTTCTCATGTTTTTCATGTACACACTATATTTTGATGATTTTTTACACTTTGGATCCCTTAATAAACATACAATACTTAAGGAATGATCCCTGCTTTAGATTTTGGATCCCTTAATGGACATACAATCCTTAAGGACTGATCCCTCCTTTTCTTTCGATCCCTTATGGACATACAATCCTTAAGGACATATTTCTCTTTTTCAGATCCCTTATTGACATACATTCTTTAAGGACATATCCTAGATGGATTGAATAGCATGGTACACAAACCTTGCTATAACTTTCAATGCCATCTTTTACAACACTTTTGTGTGGTCCACAATAAGACATACAATTTTACTGTGTACAGTGGTCACACTTTTTCTTTCTTTGTATGGTTCACAGTAAGACACATAATCTTACTAGGGATAATGTCTCTCTCTCTCTCTCTCTCACACACACACACACACACACATCTTATTTTTAGATTTGATGAGGACTTAAGTCACTTGGGGGCTTGACGTTTCACTATCTCCTTAACTTTTGTGATATCATCTTATACATTTGATCTACTTTACTGTGAGCATGAGCTTCCCTCATACTCTTGCTAAAGTGGGGGCTAAATGTATAGGTCTAGAAAGTTAGTACCCATTAATTTGGAATCTCTAGGACCTATTTGGGCACCATTTTAGTGATCTTCTCAATTTTGGGTGCATTTATGCTTGATTTTTCTACTTCTCTCCATTTTTCCCCAAGCCCCTTCTTCTTGGGCCCCACAAATTCTACCTTGAAATTTACCCTTTTGGGTATAGGTCGAACCAATTTTGACCTATACCTTGGGGTTTTAAATTTGGTGGGTTGCGGGCCCCATGCACAATATTTTCATTTTCCTGCCCAGTGAGGTTGGCTTTCGCAAAATTGAACCCCAAAATCTCTATAAGAGGAGGCCTCTTCGCTTCATTTTGACATCCATTATCTATTGCAAGTCTATGATATACTATCCATTTACATTACTATGGTTTCAAAAGATCTATTATATCCATTTTCATACATCTTTCTCTTTCAAGCATTCAAGTCTAAGCTGCAATCTAGAGCTTTTTGGTGATTTCAAGAAAGCAAGGATTTGGCTCTAAGATTTGAAGGCTTTCTTCTATACATTTTTCTCCTTCTCAATTCAAGCATATCAAGCATACATACATTGATGATCTCTGATTTGGCAGATGTAGATCTATTGTATTGGAGAAGACATCCTACATCCTACAATTCAACATTTAATCAAGCAAGCATACATCTTTGTGGGTATAGCAAATTCATATCCATCCACAAGGGTTTGGAAGGCAAGGTGAATACTTACATTTGTCTTGTATTACGTGCTTTAATTATTTTATTTCAAGGTTAACTCCTAAATGGGGGAATGACCAAGGCAAGCTCCTTTTCTCCAATGACGCCTCATTATGTACTTCTAGAATTCATAATAAGATTCATCAAACAATGGTGCTCTAAATCCTAATAAATCTTCTTGACAAGCCATAAAGTACTCCCTAAACCAGAAAAACCCTAAATGTAGGGGATGGCTCTGATACCAATTGTTGGAGTACAAAGATTACTGAGTGAGGGGGGGGGGGGGGGGGATNATTACTGAGTGAGGGGGGGGGGGGGGTGAATCAATAATCAGACAAAAATGAATACTTTTTGAATTCTTATAAAAATTTCAATAAACTTGAGAAATGCTAAATCAAATAATGAAGATACCAACAAGCACACATAATACACAAAAGATTGACACAAGTATTGTCTTGAGTGGAAACCCTCTTAGGGAATAAAACCACTTGAACTTAGCCTCACTTTCTTTAACCTTTAAATCAATTTGTACTTCTCACTGATGTTGTCTCACTGAAAATTGCAATGCTTCACTAGACTTGTGCCTCACTGGCCATATTACAATATTCCTTAATGGATTTTCAAATCTGACACATTTTTCTACATATAGATATCAGAAAATCTGATTGTTATTTGACCCCTATAACTACACACTATACAATATTAAGCATAAAACACATCCTTATGCTAAGTAGTGCATAATGTCTAATCACAGATTTCAAACCCCAATCAATTTTTCCTATCTACAAACTAATTGTGTAAAATAATTTCAAAAATATGATCAATAAACACTCAACTAACAATCTCTGTCTATATCTATGAATCATTTTACTTCTGTAAATAATTAGCCTTTAAAGTAAAAAATGATTTCAAACTAAATGAAGGAAATCGAATACAACTATTTCCAAAACTGATTATCAACGTGTATGATGACCATCATAATAAGTATCTCTCAATAACATGTTTCTATTCCTGCATATATATGTTGATCAATGTATCTCAAAAAAATAATGAACTGAAATGAACCTATGTCTATTAATCTTTACAAATGTTTTTCTATCAACAACATTCAATAAAAGAGTAAATGCTTCGTCTTTACACTTAATTGTTTTAATCAAAACTAAAATACCATACTATATTATACATGTATACCTTAATTTTATGTCATTTATGAATTATATAATCTTTCAATGCTCATCAAATAAATCACAACCTTAGTCAACCCATTCAAAAACATGTATCATGAGTGCCACATAATCTTTAATGTTGTTGACAATATATCATCATAACTTTCTCAAACGAGTTCATCTAAACATGTTGTCAAAACCCATATACTAATCTGAACTATAACAAAAGAAAATCCCTTAAATGATGTCAATAATAACCAACATGATTGTCATACGAAGATAAGAAATGCATCATACATAATGTCCCCAATGCTCCATGCGATAGTGTCTTTCAAATAATGTGGGATGCAATATGCACAATGATAAAAATACCCAATTCTACAGTGCATACAATAACATTTTTCATACTGACATTACATACAAATGAAATATAGTGACCTAATTGTCGACATGACAATTGAACCCATAAACATTACCAACAATGAATAATTGTGAAAAGGAATGACATACCGGACATGGGAAATAGATAATTAACACATAAACCCTATATGGGTTGTATTAAAGAATTGCAAGCATAAATGTCCTTGCTAGAGTTTAAACAAAATTTAACATGACCCAAAATAAAGTTGCAATTCGTAAATGAATAATAGACCATGCATGATGAATTGAAAGATATGTGCATGATGAACTTTACAAAATGAAATTTATGATGCAAATAACATTAACAAATCATTAAACTATTTCAGAAAGAAGTAAACACAAGACAAAAGAAAGAGAACTATATGTTTCAACTAACAACCATCATATGAACTCAAAATGAAAAAATTAGGGACCGTATAAACCTGATTAAGTCTAAGAATATCTAGAAACTAAAACTAGTTCCTTCCATGATTTCATCTTTCCTCTCAAATTGCCATTCTCAACCAACTAACAACCAAATGTTGCTGCATAACTGCCTATTATCTTTGCAAAATCTGGTCAAGTATTGATGTGATGCCGTAGCTCAAAAGAGCTAGGGTTAACTCAATAGTTAACCAAAAAATAAATGAACATCATATGTGGTGCTCAAAGAACCAAATATGGTATTTGCATTAAATTCAATAAATGCACATTAACTGCCACATTAATGTCACATTTTTACATCTTTGCAAATGCTAAAAAGTGGCGAGGGACCGATAAAAAGGTCCTAGCACTTCTAAAGTTTTAGTGCCATGGTCACAACCTTGTGATTTATAAATTAACACCATACAACATTTTTCTTGCATATATAGATCAAAATCCTTAATGAGATGAACATTTTAAAGATTAATAACTTTGATCAAGGGCACCCTATTATTCTATTATCGCCTATAGAATGGTAGGGCCCTTATAATAGTTAACATATTGTGAACCATACTATATAATGTAAACTATGAATTCAATCTGCAACCATTACTGATGATATAAGGATGTTATTGTCAAAATGATAATGATGCCAAAATTGAAGATGCAACAATTTGTCAAATCCATGTAATCCATGCACCCAAGAAAAAATGAGCTTACTCAAATATGAAAATGCAATTTACTATCAATGCCATTTTCAAATCCTAGTTAGGATTTTTGTCATCTTTGATGACAAAGACTCAGGGATTAACATTATGATATCGAGGTGGTGGCTATAGGTAGTGGCTATGATTTGATGGTCAAAGATGGATTTGTGCATGGGATTTGACATGATAATTTGAAGAGATGGTGAATTAGGTTTGGTTGAACTAGTTCTTTATATAGGATTATAAATTAGGGCAAAAATTGTTAGGCACAGAAGTGGAAGATTGGTTGTGAACACCAAGGATTACTTGTAGAGTAGTGGGTGAGATATCTTGAGGCTAAGTTGCTCGTCTAAAGGAGCCAGAGAGAATTATATCAAATATCTTGATTTTACTTCAATGGAAATGACTTTGGCATAAGATAAATGTTGTTATCCAGCTCACAAACACTTTTAGATCATTATAGTGATCAAATTGTAAGGCAATAATCCTTCCTCAGGGTTCTAGCATGAGGATTTCCATTTGAGAAATGAGCTCTAGGTAGTGATCCTGAATGCATGTGCATTCCCTATACATTGTAATAAGGTTATACTTATAACAAGGTATTTTATTGTTGTGGGTAATCAACCCCATCATATTTTTCCCCTAATAGGGTTTCCACGATAAAAATATTGTGTCAAATTGTGTGGATGACATTCTGATTTGTTTATTTTTGCATGTTTCACATTTCACTTAATCAGATTAGAGATAAGGGTGTTCAATATTAAGGTTTTAAGGACTAAGGGTTTTAAGGGGTAGAGATTTGGTAACAACTAATTAACCCCCACCCCCTCTTAGTTGTTCATTTCCATATTACCAACACTAAGCTTGTAAGAGGACAAGAGTTAGCAAAACTGATGGCCAAAACTAATGTATAGGCTACATGGGTGAATAATGTGACATGGGAGAATTATTTTAAGCATTGAAAGGGTTTCTTGGTATAAAGACACTGTATACTATTTAAATCATATGAAATTTCCAAAAGGTCTAAATGAAAATAAAAGGAGATCTATAAAGTTAAAAGCATCCAAATATGTACTCATTGGAGGAGACTTGTATTGGAAGAAACAACATGGAGTATTGTTACTATGTCTAGATGAGTGCAATCAGAAAAGGTCCTGAGAGAACTGTATGATGGTGCATGTGGTGGTTATTTTTCTACTAGAACTATATCCTACATGATAATAAAATTAGGTTACTATAAATATGTTAGAAGATGTGGAGATTTCCAAACATTTTTAGGGAAATTATAATACTAGGGAGCATTGCCATTGAGACCAATGCAAGTAGATGAACCTTTTCAACAATAGGAGAAAATGTAGATAAATCAAGTGGAGGTTACCATTGGATATTGGTTTCTAATTGAAAATAAATCAAGTGGAGGTCAGCGCTATATATTGTTCGCTACTGATTACTTGATTAAGTGGGTAGAGGCAATCCCCACTAGACAAGAAACTAGCAAAGTAGTGATTAATTTCCTTTTGGAAAATATCTTGACCAGATTTGGTGTGTCATGTAGACTTGTAATTGAAAATGGCATGTGCTTTAGATTAGATAAATTTAATACTTTTTGTGAAAAGTATGGTATCACAGTATCTTATGCTTCACCTTACCATCCTCAAGGAAATGGGAAAGCATAATCAAGTAACAAAAGTATCTTGAAAATCATAAGAAGAATGCTTGATAACAACAAGAAGGCTTGGGATTCTAAGTTGAATTTGACATTATGGGTAGATCAGATCACTACTAAGAAATCTATTGATAAACCCCCATTTGAGTTGGTGTATGGGAAAAATGCAAAACTACCATTAGAAAACTTGTTGCTAGTCTAGAAGTTTGTGATCGATAAGGAAATAGAACTGTTGGATCCCATGGAAGAGAGATTTATACAATTAGAAGAAGTAGATGAGGTAAGAAGAGAAGCACAAAAGAATAATGTTAGGATTCAACAACAAATGAAATCTCTACATGATAAGAAGTATGAAAATAGGAAGTTCAAAGAGGGAGATTGTGTTCTCATGTAGAATGGTAGAAAAAAAGACAAAGGGAGACATGGTAAGTTCAAATCTCTTTGGGTTGGACCATATGTGATTAAAAGCAAAGGAGGAGAAGACTCATATTATTTACAAAGCACATCAGGAGAAACTCAAGAATGTCAGTGCATGAACAATTATTGAAGTACTTCTTTTCTTAAAAAGAAGATATATTCCATGCATAAAAGATTATGATTCACTTTCACCATCCTACTATATATTTACCATAATCCATTTTACATCTCCCATCTCATTTTTGGTCTACTTCTCCTAGATATTTCTATGGATTCTTGCAAATATTCACTGAATATCTCATCCCTAGAAAGAGCCATTGTTGGAACCTTAAATTTTGTAGTAAAATAATACTAAAAGATCTTCAATAGTTACTTTTCATAGTCGCCTTCCTCATTTCATTGCCAAGATTTTTTATTCGATATGGTAGGGTGAAACCTTCACAAAGGTTGAAGCTACTAAAGTTTTCTTGAAAGAGTCACTATCCATATGTGAGTACTAGTTCAATTCTTAAAATATTATCCATTAGTAATCCCATCAATACCCCTGATCCATCCCAAATCCATCTCTATTTTGAATACATTTTCCATATAACATACTCATTGGAGACACCCCCATTAGGAAGCCATCATGCAACTTCCCCCAATTGCATTTGTGTTCATTTGATAGGTTTCAATATATCGAGGGAGGTCCATCATTTTACATTGATCATAAAACTTTAGAGATAGACAAGTTGAATAGAAAGAGTCATCATAGAAACCCTGTAGATCAACTCATATGTTACCCTGATGGAAAATTTTGAAGTTAAAGAAGATTAGAGGAAGCAGATCGGGTTACACTGATTGAAGAAGTCAACAAATACAATAGGATGATATCGGGGTAACATTGTCTATCGGAGAATAAAAATCAAGGTGGTATGAATGAATAAGTTACCCTGATGATACTTTATGATACAACATCGATATAGGTTTCGCCAATGATACATATAAGAGGAACAACAAATATCACAAGAATAAATTGAAAGATGACCAAACTCATATGTTACTCCAATGGCATCTGTACAATTTAAAATTATGATAAACGTTAGGAGTGTAGATCACTCACCAAATTAAAAAATACATTGGGGGAAGGAGGTTTTCCCAAAGGCTCACCCCCAAACAAATCAGATTAGCACAACCCAAAATGAATGAAGGGGTGATAATGAAAGATATAAATGAGAGTGGGGAATTGGGGTTTCTTTCCCTTAATAAATGATGAGAGATGATATGATATGTAAAGTTGACAATATTGATAAAATAAATGATAAATGACTAACATATGATATCAAATCTAATGTATAAAATTAAATGTAAGGGAAGAAATAGAAAGAACATACTCACCTTGGAGAAGGAAGACACAAAGGGACCTTCAGATCTAATTTTTTTCTATTTAAGAGGAATTGGATCCTGGTAAAACTCCAGATCTGGGCTTCTAATGCTTGTAAATGTTTTCTGTGAAAATTTCAGACCCAGAGGACAAGGTCGATCGAGGCGGCCTTATCTAGGACAATGTTCCAAAATTTTGACGCAGTCCTTTCAACTCCAAATCTGATGAAATTTTAGGGTACCTGTGATTGTTATTGATATTCCTGAATCTAGATCTGAAACTCCATTACAAGTTATTGCACACACAAAAAAAGGGGAAAAGGTTGTGGAAGGGGGTTTGACTTGGTCAAACCTATGTATAGGAATCAACCTTGAAAAGAAATAGAGATTGCATAAAGGAAATTAAATGAAACAAGATAAATGTCAGTATTCACCTTGTATGTAAAACCCTCATGGATGGATATTGAGATCTGTCAAACCCATGAAGATGCATGTATGTGTATGTTTGAGATGTAGAATCAATGATGCCTTCACAAATGCATGGATCTACACTTTCCAATCCTAGATCTTGAATGAATGTATGCTTGATAACTTCAATGGAGAAGGAGAGAGAAGAAGGATGAATGTATGGATCTTCTTATTGCCTATGAATTCCTCTACTTGGCCATCATGGGAGACAAAATTGCATCAATGAGAGAAGATTTCCTTTGCTTGAATGGATCTTGAAGAAATGGATATTTGGAGATATTGAACTGGATGCTTGCCTTCAAATCTTAAATCCACCACTTCAATTGCACAACTTGGAATATTTCTCGCACTTGAAAGATATATTTCTCATGAATATTATGGGATATCAAAATGAGAGGCCTTGATGTCCTTTTATACTCATTTTGGGATTTAATATTGCATAGGTAGACCCCAATTAAAGGTCTAGGAGAAACAACCCCACATTGGGTACAAAGCCCACTTAAGCACAATGCTCTATGAAAAGGATGAACTAGACAACCTTGTCTAGGAAAAGGTCAACCTGACCAATCTTGTCCAGGCATTGCTTGTCTTGAAGATTTTCTAGGCCTAGGGGAGTGTGATAAGTTATAGAGGAAGAAAATGAAAGATGCATAAATCAAGTGTAAAGACATTCGGATCTCAGAATCACCAAAATGGGGTCTAATAGGTCCTAAAAGACATCCAATTATGGGTGCTAACATTTTAAGATGATACATTTAGCCCATACTTTAGAGGGAGTATGATACAAACTCATGCTCATGGTAAAGTAGATCAAATGCAAAGGATGATCTCATCAAGATTAAGGAGACAAAAAACATCAATGCCCAAAGTGATTTAAGCCTTCATCAAATCCAAAACCAAGATAAGAGAGACATCACTTGAAAGAGAGAGAGAGAGAGGGAAAAAAGAGAGAGGAGTGTGATTACTATCCCAATAAGAGTCTGTCTTATTGTTAACCACACGAAAGAAAGTGCTGCCAAAAGATGGAATTGAATGGTCTAGAAAAGTGTGTTGTGCTAGTCAACCCATCAACAAGGATCAGGCCTCAAGGAAATCATTGTATCAATTAAAGGATCCAAAAACAAAATGATCAGGCCTAAGGAAGGAAATGTATCCTTAGGGATCAAAGAAAAAGAAATCAGGCTTAAGGAAAGCATTGTATCCTTAGGGATCAAAAGAAGGAGGATAAACACAAGGAAAACACTGTCTCCTTAGTCATCCATAAAAGAGATAATGTGTGTGTAAAATGTGAGACATAGAGTGGAGTGTATTATCCCACATTAAAGAAATTTCAAATGCCTTAATGAGAGCAATGACTTTAATAGAGCATGCAAGCATCCAAAAGAAATATTTCCACTATGAGATTCACACAAGAAAGGAAAAATTGAGGGAAATGAAAACATGAAAAAAGAGAGCATGGAAGGGATCTACCAACTCTGGGGTCAGTAGGTCATATGATAACTCATGAATATCATAATTATATCAAAATAAATTGTCATCATCCCCCAAAGGTAGTAGAACTACAAGAATAATGGAATAAAAACACATAAGAGTTATGGAGAAGAGTCTTTTTGGGCTGGCATCACGAAGACCAAAAATTATAGGTAGCTACTATTTTGCATTATCTCAATAAGAAAACATAAAGGCACATTTATGACATAACTTGTAAGGACATATAGAAGAATGTTTACAACAATTCGATTTCTTTATCACCTTGTGCCAATGGAGAAACAAGGGTAATTTAAATAAATATAAACAAAAAAGATAACAAGCAACACATCATGGGGGAAGCACATCATGAAAAACATGTAAACACATATAATCCAATGCATAAGAGGAGCTAGTCAAGTGTATCGCCTACCCCCCATATCCGAATATAATGTTTAGGGAAGGTGGGAAACTTGAAAGAGTAGAAACATCAGGCATGATAGATATAACAATATTTAGTTCCAGACAAGGACCATGCTTTTAAGGTAGGTCACTTTTTGTTTTCACTAGGATTGATAGATAACTATTGTGAAAGCATAGCTAGTAAATCATGTTCAAGATCAATAGTCCCATACATGTCATCAGAATCGCTAGCATGAATATCATTATTAGAATCAATAACATCATAATCAAGTGTGTCTTCTTCATACAAATTAATTGTAATAGAATCTAAGATATGAATATAATTATCATGTTTGTTCATTTTGATCTTGTTTAAATTCACTTCCTCTATTGGCTCAAGCATGGGTTGGTCAAAGGGAGGTGAAGCATGAGGAGGTGTATGATGAGAATAAATGTTTTGAGAAGCACATTAACGGGCTCTAGCACAATGATTTTCTATAAATTTGGTTTGGGTCAAGATCAATCAACATTCGTTCCTTTTCTTCTTTAGGGGGAAGAATTGAGGGAACCAAACTAGGTTGAAGATGATTGGAGGAGATGGTTTATTGGTAATAGGAGGTGGTGTAGAAGCATGTAACGGAGGTGTAGGAATAAGTCCATGCCAAGGGAAAAGATATGGAACATCCTTAGGTTTTCAAAGTTCACAAATCATTTGGACCTTATAGGCTTGGTACGATCAAAATAGATTGTCAGGATAGATTTTGGTTGGTTGTGGCATAGAAGGCCAAAAGAATTCAAGGTCAACTGAGTCTCAAGGCACAAAAGGATAATAAAGAATATGGTTAACGGTCATGATTTATCCATCATGAGTAAGTTTATGGAATTTATGAATAGAAGAAGTCGCAAGTTTCATGGAGGTAAGCCAAGGAAGACCAAGTTTGGCTTGAAACTGATCAAAAGTTGGAATGATAGTGAAGGTAACATCTACAGTTTTACCACCAATTTCAACAGGAAATAAAATGGAACCATGGGAAGGATAAATGAAACCATTTTAAGTTTGTATCATAACATAATATATATCATAAAAATCATGTTGCAATCATCTTCTAAAAATATGTTCTCCACTTATCACATTTACCATGCAAGTGGGATCAATAAGGATACCACAAGAAGGAATGTTTGCAACCCTTTCGACAATGTAGAGGGGATAATTAGGTACTTTAATTATCTTAGTAGGATGAAAGGTAATAAAAGACATAGATGAAGGTTTAGGTTTGACTTTCTCAACTTGGTTGACAAAATGATTAGTGTCATTAATGTTGGTGTCATAGTCAATGCATTTAGAAGAAGAAGAAGGTTGGTTAATATCAATGGTATTGGTGGAATGAAATGGAAACAAATTAGTGTAGATTTGAAAATTTTGGTTAGGAGGTTCTACAAATTTGTTTCCAAGATCATTGCCACCTTCAACAGATATAGCGTTAGAATCAATAAGATCTTGGATAACAGTTTTCAAATGATAGTGGTTTTCAGTATCATGACCGGGTTGATGATGGTATTGGAACAAATATTTGGCATTAAAGGATTTAGGAAAAGGTTTGGATGTGTAAATTGGTTTAATAGGAGGAAGTGTTAACACATTAGAATTAATAAACTTCAACATCACATTATGTAAATATTTAGAAAGCTTAGTGTAATTACGAGAAGGTTTAAAAATAGATGACAAAGGAGCCACACCTTTGGATGTTGTTTCCACTTGTTCATCAACAGTGTTGGATGAGTTGTTGATTTTGATGAAGTTTTTTGGTTTCTGAAATTTGTTATAATTGTTGGATGCGACATCACTCTTATCAATGGAAACATGATCCATTGGAGTGGTTCTCTCAAATTGACTCACTTAAAGTTGATAATGATTAAGCATTGCACACAATTGAGGAAATGGAGATAATTTAGAAAGAATTACCTTATCTCTAATGTCTTTTTATAAATTAGCAATAAAAATGCATTGCACATCAATATCAGGAACATGATAAGAAATCTAAGCATGCAAATTCTTAAATCTACCAATGAAGTCACTCATGTTTTCTTTAACACCTTGTTTACAATGCATTAAATCAGTCAAAGAAATCTGAGGACCAATTTTGTTTTGAAATTGTTGAATGAAAGAATTAGCAAGCTTGTGAAAGGAATCAATGGAATAAGGAGGTAAAGAAAAATACCATTGCAAGGCCTTGTTTTGAAAGGTTCTAGTTATAAAATTCACCAGGAACCTATGGTTGTGAGAGAAATCATCACACAAGGTTTTAAAAGTTTTCACACGAGTCAAAGGATCACCCTTACCATTATAAGTCTCAATGTGAGGAATCTCCATCTATTGTGGGAGAACAACATCGATAATCTCCAAAGACAGAGGACTAGAAATGTCATAAGTAGGAATGTGTAACTTGGATTGAGTCATGAAGGCAATTTTTGTTTCAAAGAAGACATAGTTTGAGCCAAACTATTAATTATAGAATCAGTAGAAAGGACAATAGGAGGAGAAACATGAGAAATATTAGGAGAATTGTTAGAAATTAAAGGAATGGCTGAGTATGAAAAAGGGACACTATGGTAAGTGGGCATGGATGATGGTAATAAAAAACATGTCACAGTTGAAGGAATAAAAGGAAGAATAGGATTTGGAAGACTCAGATGTGTAGGATTGGAATTTTGAATTGAAGTTGTCTTGATAGGTGGAGCATAAGTGGGCACACTAGGAATAGAAGTAGAAATAGGAAAGGAGGTTTCAAAATTTGTAGTAGGTGGAATAAATCCTAAATCTTGAGCACAATCCTTAATAGGCTTGATATTTTTATCAATGAGATGTGAAATGCTATGCAAGAGGTTAATTCCATGTTCATCATTATGAATAAGTTTTCCTAAGCCATCTACAACGAAAAGAATCTCAAGATTAGAGTTTTCTTTACCTAATCATTAAGGCTTAAATCTCAAGGCTTCATCTTCATCATGATAAGAATGAGAAGAGTTTTTATCCATGATAGGATTGTTATTGGGAAGATGCATGTTGGTCTCATCAAGATTCGTAGGAAAGAAGGAGGTCTTAGATCAAAGAAACCCATAAGTTTGTGAATTCTTCTAACCTGAATGCTATAGGTTAGACTCAAAGTGATAAAACTCATGCACAAGGGAACTGAATAAATGAAATGCAATTATGAGATTTTAAGGAAACATGCAATCAAATTTAAACATGTAATGTAAAGCATTCATAAAGAGATTTGATTATGAAAATTAAAAGCATGCAACACAAGTCTAGATACAAAGATATGAACCTATGCATGCAATAGAAAGGATATGTAACAATATTATGTAAATGCATATAAAATAGATCTAAATTCATACCATGTGATAAAGCTATGAATGCAAACAAGGAGATCTAGACACCAAAATTAGAATATAGATGTAATGTGTCGGGTTCACCAAAATGCACAATATAAAATGGTGAGTAATTATAGGAGTATAAATGACTCACCAAATTATAAAATACATTGGGGGAAAGAGGTTTTCCCAAGGGCTCACCCTCAAAAAAATAAGATCATCACAACCCAAAATGAATGATGGGGTGCTAATGCAAGATCTAAATGAGAGTGAGAAATTGAGGTTTTTTTCCCTTAATGAATAATGAGGGATGATATGATATGTAAAATTGACAAGGTTGATAAAAGAAATGATAAATGAACAGCATATGATATCATTTATGATGTATAAAATTAAATGCAAGTGAGGAAATAGAAAGAATGGACTCACTTAGGAGGAATCTAGGCAAATAGACCTCCAGATCTGATTTTGACTATCGCAAAGGTATTGGATCTTGGTAAAAATCTAGATCTGGGCCTTTGATGCATGTAACTTCTTTATTTAAAAACCTCAGACCAAGAGGAAAAGATCAATCAGGGTGACCTTGTCTAGGATAATGTTCCAGAATTTTGATCTAGTCCTTTCAACTCCAATTCTGATGAAATTTACAGCGTACTTGTGACTGTGATTGATATTCCTGAATCTAGATCTGAAACTCCATTACCTATTATTGCACATAGAGAAAAAGGGGAAAAGGTTGTGGAAACGAGTTTTCCTTGGTCAAAACCCTGTATAGGAATCAACCTTGAAATGAAATAGAGACTGCATAAAGGAAAGTAAATGAAACAAGATAAATGGTAGTATTCACCTTGCATGTAAAACCCTCATGGATAGATATTGAGATATTTTAAACCCATGGAGATGCCTATATGTGTATTCTTGAGATTTATAATTAAGGATGCCTTCATAAATGGATTGATCTACACTTTCCAATCCTAGATCTTGAATGAATGTATGCTTGATAAATTCAATGAAGAAGGAGAGAGAAGAAGGATAGATGTATGGATCTTCTCCTTTCTTGTGAATTCATCTACTTGCCCATAATAGGAGAGAAAATTGCATCAATGAGAGAATATTTCCTTTGCTTGAATGAATCTTGAACAAATAGATATTTGGAGATCTTGAATTGGATGCTTGCCTTGAAATCTTGAATCCACCACTTCAATTGCACAATTTGGAATATTGATTACACTTGAAAGATATCTTTCTCATGTATATTATGGGATGTCAAAATGAGAGGCCTTGATGTCATTTTATACTCATTACGGGATTCAATATTGCATAGGTAGGCCCTAATTAAAGGTCTAGGAGAAACAACCCTGCATTGGGCCAGAAGCCCACTTAAGCACAATGCTCTAGGACAGGGCTGACCTAGATGACCTTTTCCAGGAGAAGGTTGACCTAGTCAGCCTTGTTCAAGCATTGCTTGTCTTGAAGCTTTCCCAGGCCTAGGGGAGTGTGATAAGTTGTAGAGGAATAAAATCAAAGATGCAAAAATCAAGCATAAAGACATTCATATATCAAAATCACTAAAATGGGGTCTAATAGGTCCTAAAAGACATCCAATTGGGGGATAAATTTTTAGGATGGTACAATATATTTTCACTTGTATTGAAGGAGATTTCTATCTATTTTACCAAAAAGAGATTCAAAGAAAAGGAAAGTACTTCATTGAATAAGTATCATTCATTGATCAAACCTCTTGAATGTTATCCCAACAAGGATGACTAAAAGTAGTAGCAGATCATATATCATCAAAGTTTCCACTTATCATATATGTCATCGGGGAAACAATAACTATCAGAATGAGATAGAAGGATCATTCTGATCACACAAGCTACTTCGATGACACTTAAATTATGTCAAAGAAATATTTCATTTGCATCTCTGATAAAGAAACTAAAGTAAATGAAGGGTGTCTTCATCATCAATCATCACCAGAAGTCCCAACAATGTGATACATCACCATGAAGAATAAAAAAATAAAAACACATTGACCAGAGTTTCACCGATGATTCTCATTGGGGAAACTATAACCATCAAAGTGAGGAAAATTGCTATACCAATCAAAAGAGTTACCTCGATGAAAATCTTACACTTATATTGGAGAAACATATGGTGGGTTCCCTCAAAAATTTAATCATGAAAAAGATAGCACATATCAAATAAAATTTCATCACTAGGGTAGTTTTTAATGACCTATCCGATAGTGTATGTTACATCGATACATCATTGAACACCACAATCAAGAGAAGTTTTCTCATGTCTTGTCGATGAAATTTATCAAAGGAATTCAAGATATGAGGATGAATGATTGATAGGAGTTACTCTAAGAAAAATACTTAGGGAAGGAAGGAATTTTTGAAAAATATATTCATCAGTAGAACATTTTGAAGTTTGCTCTTTGATAAACCAGTGAAGAGTAAGAAAAGGGAAAGTATGATTAAAGAAGCATATCAGATCAAAAAGAGTTAAGTCGATGGAGTGAGAAGGAGTTCAAAAGGCACAAATTGAAGAGACATTTCAATTGGTCCAACAATCTGGTAAATAAACTTATAAAAGTGGCGCCAATGAGGGAGACTATATCGACATAATACAAAGAGAGTTTGAATGACAATAACAAGTGTCATTCCAAAATTTCAAATTTCAAAAAATGGTGAATTGATGAGTGATTCCACAAAATTAATTACTCACACAGGCAATTGTTCTACAATTTGTTGATTGAAGCAAATTTTATCAGAAGAAAATCCTTGAGAAAAATTATTACAAAGACAAAGAGATTTGCAAACAGAGGAGAAATATCATACTTAAAAAAATTCCAAGTAGGTCTCTATTTTCTTCTTATATCTTCTTTGTTATATAATTCAATTGTTCAAATGGAAAGCCTTAGCAAATCTAAAGGGAAAAAAAAAACATAAAAAAGGAGGTAGAAGTAGTAAGAAACAAAAAACTAAAATATAACCAATACCTGAAAGAAAATTACATCAAGACATGCTAGACCAAATGCTAGGGTGAGGACCAAAGTCAAGAAAGGTTGCATAAAGTTTGTCTTATGTAGAAAAAATTAAGGATAGATACAAGGAGGTAGGGGATGTATGGAATGGCATAAAGGGGTTATGAGATTTTTATATTTCACTATGCTAGAAGAACTTATCATGATCCGGTCTATAATTTGTGGAGGATGAACTTGGGGAGATTTGTGGTCCCAAATATCTTTGTAAATGTTGAACTCCTCAAATTTATAGCAATCCATTATGACCCAAAACAAAAGGAAATATGCATCTTGCAGGGAGAACCATTTTTACATATATCAAAGAATGTATTCAAAGAAGTTTTTAACCTAGATGAATTTCTAGACTATCCCGTAAACTTTAAAGACCTGGAGAGTGAATATGTAAGGTTAGATACAACCTATAAAGAATGAATATTATCACTACATATGTCCAAACCGGATAGGAAATTGGTTCCATTAAAAGATGAAGATGACCCTCCTTTCAATGTTGATCTATTTGAGCCATACAAGAAGCATACCTATTACTCGATGGGACAGGTGATAGGTGTTGAAGTTCCAGACTTTATGTCCATTGGTCCAATGGTAATTGTTGTAGATGTGCAATGTCATAACCCTAGGCCCTTTGACTATGTTGAGTATGTATTCAAGATGATTAATATAGGGTTGACATCGATCAAGAATGACCCTGAGCACATCTATTTCAAGCACTATTCTATTTTAATGCACATGATAATTTTCTATGGCCAAGAGACGAGGATGTGGCCAAAAGGATTAAAGATCATACAAATTGGAAAAGAGGGAGAATAATTACCAATCCAACTATGGACTTCAATACGAGATTCTAGATTTAAAGACTCTCATTATGTTCATTTTGAAGCATTATTTATAAAACCTCTCTACAGGATGTATAGTCATCCTTGTGACTATTCAATTTCTACTGAAATTAAGAAGTTCTTAGACTTTGATGAAAGAGGGATAGTAAACCATAACCGGGGGGATTGGTATATTAACAAGTACCTCACCATGATACATGCTTTTGGTTTTGAAGGAGCACCATACAAACTACCCAAGAATTTCCCTCACATAATAACATTTCTGGAGATTGTTAGACAGTTGGAGTATTCAAGCTTCATGAATCTAGCCTCATATCACAAACAATATTTTATGCCAGGGACATTGAATTTTTGTGATTTTACTATTGTTCCCACTAAAGTATATGATATCATCTGAGATAAAATGTTGGCATAGTTCAACTTGAAGATGCCAATCCAAGGAAATGATATGACCCTAAGGGTTATATCAACTATGAAAGAAAGAAATAGAGCTTGAGTGTATACAATCATCTCCCTTTTCTTTCAGAGGATACCTTCAAGAATATAGAGGATGCAGAGATTGAGAAAGAAGTTAAAAAGTACAATCATAAGCAAGAATAAAAGATGAAGGAGATGTAGGACATACAATACATTTCATCTGGTGAAGATGACAGACAGTTACAATTTGAACATGCTCCAAGGATGATAACTGATGAGTATGTAGACTTCCCTAACAAAGGAGCAAGGGTAGCCAAGGATTTAAATGTTGATAGTGATGTTAGGCTCTCATCCTATGAATCCTTTGTATCTAATGGCAATTTTGTCAGGTCAGATGATTTTAAAAACTTTTTATATAATTTCAAAGGTAAGTGATTGAGGGATTCAATCCCTACTATTAACCTAGAGAATGAACAATAATTATCAAACAAATTAAAAATGGATATTGATCAAGAAGTCAAAGCCATGACACCACAAAAAGGGAAACAATTGTTGTAGGAGGAAGGAATTATGGTGTTCCCTAGATGGGACTTAAATATAGCCATAATATTTGATAGTTTTGTACGTAGTGACTGTAAGGAATACAAGCTAAATGTGGAAGGAGTAAAATAAATATACATTGGGTCAAGGTTTAACCCATACGAAGAATCTATGTTGATATGGGCATTGTATCCTCCCTATAAGAGACCAAAAAAAATTTATATCTACAGAAAGCATTCGGCCATATGATGAACCTCAAGGTAGGAGAAGTTGATCCAATTGTGACAGTCGATATTGGTGTGAACATAGAAAAGTTGAACAAGGCTCAAATGAAACTAGTTGTAAAAGAAAGGAAACATCTTAAATTAACAAATGAAAGATTACTATTAGAGAATGATTCTTTGAGGGATAGGAACATGAGGATTACCTCTAGGGAAGATTCAGAATTGAAGCATGAGTATGAAGAGTTGCAGGATGAGCACCAACAATTATTAATCCAAATGCAAAATTTCAAATTTGAGACAATGTCCATTTTACTTCAAAAAAGATTTGCAAATCTAATTGTATGGATTGACAATTTTTGGGTCTCACATCACAAGGATTTCATGGATATAGTGGAGCATTGAAGGTTGAAGAAAAAATTAGACATAAAGTTGCATAATATGTGCCTCAATAGAGCCTCTTATATTGGACCTATTTCTCATGTTGAACAACTTATTGCCAAGCATACCAAGTATTCAAAGATCTGGAGTCAGAATAAGAAGGATTTGAAACCATAGTAAAGATGAGATTTCCTGCACTATGTACCAAAGATAGAGCCTTAAAAGATCAGGGAAGCTGGTTAGAAGGATGCAACCAAATAACACAAAATGCCTTGGAAACTATGACAAAAGATGGGATAACGCTTGATGAAAGCTGTTAACATATGGGAAAATGATTTAGATTGATTTTAAAGCTAGGAATACTATCCATGACGCTGATACCCATGAAGATAAGAAGTACAGGAACATCTTTTAGAAGTGTATTTTTGGTTGGATGAAGATTAATCTTCTCTTTTTTTTTTTAAATTTTGTTTGTTTAAGATAGTTATGTTCCAAAAGACTTGATGAAGAGGCATGCCCTCTTTATATTTTCATATATTATGAACTTCAATTGTAATATTTTAAGATGATCAAAAAACATTTTAATCATCACAAGCAACAAGTCATTTGTTATCAGCTTATAAGAAATGCAATAAATACTTCTTCTTTTCAATTGTGTTGTGGAAAGTTTTTCTCTAAATTAGTTCTCTGTGATTTTCATTTCAAGTAAATGAATGCTATATTAAATATTATTATGAAGAAATTATTTATTTTCATGGAAATTTAAATATCAAGATACATTTGAAAATTTGTTGTCCATATGTTTCTTGTCTAATTGGTCTTTTCTAGTATAAGTTAAATTCAATTGGACTGATTGCGGTGGCAAATATATAACTTTATAATATTGAGGGGTAGATAGTCGAAAAATTCATCCAAGTGGTGAATTTAAAAATTTGTCTCATAGAGTTATACATGAAGCTCTAGAAGGAAAGTGACTCTATCACCCAAAGAAGAAGAAGGAACTAATCTATTATATAACTTTATACAAAACATAATCAAATTATAGTAGGAAGAATAAAAACATAAATAGAAGCAAAAATAAATCAGATATCAAGATAGTTGTAGAATCAAAGCTGATGTAGCAGTAGGAGAAAGTTAAATTAAAGCAATATAATTAGGGAATTAGAAAGGATCAAGTAATCAGTGAAAGAATTGGTCTATTTCAGGAATACATGCCATTCTGAGATAGAGACTAGAAGTAGAATACATATAGGAGATATAATATGCTATAAAAAGTATCAGCTTGAAGATTTAGTTGGTGAACAGGTGCACCTACCTAGGTCTTTTCGAGCCTAAAGTGTAGGGTAAGTTTAACATAGCTTGGTTATTTCCCTTTGTTGGCCAAGTCAATTGGAAGATTTGAACATAGAGCTTGACATAATTTTATAAATTTCTATTTTTTTTATTTGGAAACCAATACACGCATTGTGTTTTAGTTGTACATTGGTGTTGGCAAGCCTTCCTGATTATCAGACTGAGAGAACTCCATTTAGAAATGTTTGTAGTACATTTTTGCATTTTTAGGGCACTTTAGTGGATATGTTAACTCTTTTAGCACATATGTTAATTATTTTAGAACACATGTAGAACAAATTAATGCATATGCAAAATAGTGTAGTGCATATGCATTCTATTTTAGTGCATTTTTTTTACAAGATTAGTGCATCTGTGACATAGAGCAATTCCCAAGGGTCTATTCATAAAGCAATTTTATATTCTAATTCCTTACATTTTTGAGATACTTTGCAAGTATTTATATTCCATTTTTTGATTCGGTATGTATAATTATGTTCAGTTTTTTATTTGGGCTTAAAGTGGACCTCGTTATGGATTGTATTGAGGATGGAATTGGCTCCTCATTTGGAAACCATCAATAATGGTCCGGTCTTATGCATGAGGTTCAAGGACATGGTTCAAAATCTCATGTGGTGGCTTGAACGTGACTTAGCCATTCATGTTTATCTTGGGGTTTTATTGGAAGCTTTGGATGTGATTTAAGTCTAATGCTTGTGAATGATCATTTGAGAATAGTTGGTTGTTCTAGATATTTGTAAATGCTATTGGTTATTATTTCACTATGTGATTGATGTTATATCTTTACCTTTCAAAAGAAAAAAAATTTAGGTGCATATTTGACCCTATATTTCCATAGGTTCCTTAGTGGGGGATTACACCTTTGCCATCCCGACCTCATTAATTGAGGATAAAATATTTCACATCTCGATACGTTTCAAAGTGATGTAGCACTTGTAGAATTTATGGGTGTCATTGAATATCCACCCTATTATGATCAAACATTGTACAAGGTGTATAGACTTGAATCTCAAGCTTACTTTGGGGAAGAGGATATCCTTAGCTGTAAAATTGAAAAAGAAAGAAAAAATTAGGAGTTTATTAGTGAAAACCTTTCCAAGGCACCCTTAGACCACAAAATAGTAAAAATAAAGGGGGAATCTTCTAGTGAAAACCTCATAGACGCACCAAAATATGAGGATTTTCCTCTTCCTCTCATGGATAGGTATTACATAGAAAAGTCACCCATCTTGATAGATGAAATACGATAAGTCAATCTAGAAACTATAGAATACTCGTACATCACTTATGGGGAAGCTTCTCTATCTGAGGATGATTTACAAGTATTCACTCAAATCTTATGCAATTGGGCTATCATCTTTGCATCGATATATGCTAACACGCCTGACTTTAATATAGATCTTATGGAGCATTATCTTGCACTTAATCCATACGCTAAACCAGGCAAGAAAAAACTTAGAAAGATGCATCACCGTGTGGCCCTCCTAGTCAAGGTAGAATTAGAAAAGATATTGGAGACCAACTTCATATGACCCATTGATTATTATGAGTGAATATCCAACATGGTACCAATTCCAACACCCAATGGCAATATCAAAATTTTCACACATTTTAGAGATCTTAACAAAGCATGTATGAAAGATGATTTTCCACTCCCTAATATCGACATACTTGTCGATTTGACAACTGGTCACAAAATTCTTTCCCTCATAGAAATTTTTTTTAGGGTATAATCAAATCAAGATTGCTAAGATAAACCAACATAATACAACATTTACCACTCCATGGGGCACTTTATGCTATTAGGTAATTCCATTTGGGGTCAAGAATGCAGGTGCCACACATCAACACACCATGACATTGATTTTCTATGACCTAATCCATAAAATAATGAAAAATCATGTAGATGACTTTCTAAGAAAGTCTGAGACAAGAATAAAACATCATCCAATATTAAACTGCATCTTCAAATGTCTAGCACAATAACAGATGAGATTGAATACTAAAAAGTGTGTTTTTGGCATTACATTAGGTAAACTCCTAGGCTTTATTATATCTAGGCATGGAATTGAGGTAGATCCTAAACAGGTCAAAGTAATCTTAGAGACGCCTCCTCCAAAAATACTAAACCAGGTGTGTAGCCTCCTGTATACGCCTAAAAATGGTCAAAGAGAAAAACCAATTAAATTTAAGCCATTTGGATTAATTAAAACAAAATTAATTAATTATGTCATTGAATTAACCATTTAATTACATAGTTCTTTAATTAATTAAATACAACACATTCATAAATCATACATGGCTAATTTAATTAATTCATTTGAATTAAATCCTCCTAAAAACTCTCACCTACCACTACATGATGAAAATCAAATTGACCAATAAGAGAGGAGGAATGAGTGCACATGGATCACCAAAAGGCTTTGAAATCTCAACCAATTAATCTTGAAAGGGAATCTTGTCCACTCAAAGGGGACACATCATCAAACTTAACCTCAACTCACATCTTGATCATGGTTAATCTAATTCACATCCTACACCTTGTAAAATCTTATAAGTAGGATGCATAATTATAGTAAATGATCCACCTTCATGTAGAGTAATTGCATAATGTTTGTTTGGATGTATTCTTCCATCAAAGAATAGGCACAATATTGGTTTGCATATTTATCATTCATTTTAAGCATTGTTAAAATGGAGAATTTGCATCATAATATAGTGATTTTAATAACTTAGAATAGGATTTGCATCGTTTTTGATTACGGTAAAAGCAGGTTTTGAAGGGAACCCCGAAACCCTTTAACAAAACAAAGGAAGGAAAGGCTTAAAAAGCCCCAACAAACAACAGATTGTCCCTAGGAGGGGACCAATCAACAGAGGGTCAAAACCCAGATTCAGCAATAACTATTTTCAAAACAAAAAACAAAAGAACAGCTGGAATGAAAACAGAGAAGAAACCCGCCAGCACTAAAATCAGAGAAATTTCAGAAGGCTTTCAGCTTCCACCAGCTGAGTCCTCATTGTAGTCACGTTCTCTCTCAGCTTCAGAAGGTCTGGATCTTCATTCTTTTGCACCTTAGATCTAGTACGAGTTCCCGGTCCCGAGTG
>MU226433.1:1017108-1042349 GCA_018584345.1 Thuja plicata
CCTCATGAGGAATGAGTCCTTCCTCTTTCCTCTCCATGGTCTTTGTGAGACACTTGACATGTGTCTTTCCCTTCCATCTTCTTCTCCCCTATGTCAATGTAGGAGGAACATCCTCCCTATTCTTCCTTTCACATTCCAACTATATCCCCTTTTCTCTCAACTCCTTCAACCAAGTCAATAGCAACCCTAGGATTGTGCCACCTAGGCTTAGGTCCTCCAAAATCCTATAAAAGGAGCATCATTCTCCCTTTGTGAGCTAATAGGTAATCAAGCATTCAAGTGATCAAGCATTCAAGCATTCAAGCATCCAAGCATTCAAGCATCTAAGCATTCAAGCAATCAAGCATTTTCACAAGCATTCCATCATCCATTTGCATAATCAAGGTTTTAGACCATTTTGCATTCATTCATACAATCTCCACACTTTGGTAGCATCTTGGACAAAAGAGCTTCATTTGGAAATTTGAGAGCTCAACATACATTCAAGAAACCAAATCTAGGAGGGCAATGGAGGCAAGCTGCATTGGGTAGGTGAAGGTAACTTTATTGGTTTGCTTCATTTAAACTTGTAATCTTCATTGTGTTTGCATTTAGATTGATTTATTAGTTAGATTAATTAATATCTCATTTAGAGTAGTTGGACATCTATTTTGCATACACTTGCATATTGAAGTTCTTATAAACAAGCACAGAGTTAAAGGATTCTTGATAGATGGAGGGGTTAGATTGAACATATGTACTCTAAAGTTGATCAAAGCCTTGGGCTATTCTGAAAATGTTGTGGATCCTAAAATAAAAATCACTATTAAAGATTATGATGATGAAGAAAGGCCATCCATGGGCCTTATATTTCTACAATCCAAGTTATTCCTATCCAAAAAGAAACAGCGTGCCAAGTATTAGATATGAATTTGACATACAACATATTGTTGGGTAGACCATGAATTCACGAAATGGAGGCAGTCCCTTCAATATATCACCAATATTTGAAGTTTATCAATCTGGATCAAGAGACAACCAATAGTGGTTATCTCAACCATTTTCAATATTGTAACAATATAAAACCTATCATAGATTCTTAGGTACCACATAATAGATAATTCTCCATACCTGATATCTCAAATGAACATATCAAAGAAGAGGTTCCTAATTCAAGTTTAATATCCAAGGGAAAATAAAGAGAGTTAGTCACATTGCTTGAATATGAACATAATAATGCGGGATTTAGAGAAGAAATTGAGGGTTCATCATAAAGGAGTAGGAGAATATTTCTCATCAATGGTAAATTTACCACCTTCTACTAGGTCTTATGGAAGATCTTCAACATCATAAATCAAAGAACCTTCACTTCCTCAAAAATACGATGAAATTTTTGTAAGGCCTAGTACATCTTTGGTAAGAGAATAGGAAAATAATGAAATCCTCAAGTGGTTGTAAAAAGAAGAAGGAACATGATCAAGTGAAAGAGTACAACATATCAGTATTCCCACACACCAATATGAGAAAGGGATTTGAAATCATGCAGGAGATGGGGAATCAAGGATTGGGTCCTCTTGAAAAGAGAAAAGAAGGAATAGTAGAACCTCTACAAGCCACCTTCAGGTCTATAAGGAGAAAATAGGAGTAGCATATCTTGAAGTTGGTCATACTAGGAAAGATTACCCTCATATCCATGAACAAATTCTCAAGCTACAATCATATAGTGATGATGCAAAGTGGGAATGCGATTCATTATCTAAAGGGTCTTGTCATGACAAGGACATAGATTTCATTCATTCCTATACACCTACATCGATGAAATAATATATGTATATTAGTCCTAAGTGTCCAATATTACTAAGAGGGGGGGGGGGGGGGTGAATAAANAAGAGGGGGGGGGGGGGGTTGAATAAAAAATCTAAGATATCTGCAAACTTTTCGCTTCTTTAACTCAAAACTATCATTCACAAGTTCACTGATTGATAAGAAAATGAAAATTAATAAAATAAAAACAACCACCATAATGCATGCAACACATAACACAAATATTTTCACATGGAAACCCAAAAGGGTGAAAACCACAGTGGGAATGAAGACCCACAAATAATGTACTCTTCTAAAGTATGCCCTGCTAGGAGTTTACACAGACACTAATAGGTGCCACCCAGTTATGGGATTTACCTCTAGCCCTGTTAGGAGCTTTACCCTATTAGGAGTAACTTTGTTAGGAGATTTCAAACTTAAGTTAATGAGCCAATCTGTTAAGATATTTAAAAATAAGACCTATTAGGGTCTACCTGGTTAAGGGATTTACAATAGGAAACTTGTTAGGGTCACTTAATGTGGAAATAGTAACTCCTTTGCTTGATTAGATCCTTTATAACATATACATTCTTTTCTCAGATTACTCTGGTATACCCTAGCTTGATCACACCTTCATATCCATTATCTACACACACAAATATTTGATTTCATGATATAAATATCATTGTTCAAGCCCTAAGGTGGCTACCACCCTAAATCTCACCTAACACATTTGAAATCACTTTTCAATCTTCACATTCAAAGAGATCATACCAAAAAACACATCCCCCCAAAAAAACATCTCAACCAAATAAGTCGGCCATAGGATAGACCCTTACAATTTATTTTATCAAGAACAGTCAAACATGTTTTGACCAACTCAGCCTTCATCTTGACAAAAATGTCTACCTCAATCAATGTAATGCATCACAACAAATTAATTGAGACATGTCAGCATGACAACTGGAACATAAATAATTCATCACAACTTGATCACCAATCGCCAAAAGAAGATCTACCATTAGTAGCATAAGAACACTGCCACCTTTCCCTGAAACAATTTCTGTAACAAAAAAACATGCTCATCGATCATCCAAATTAGTTACAGTCATAGCCATGAGCTCAACATAGTATCAAAAACATAATCCTATGATCATGCCACCTAACCCATCATATATTTGATAAACCAATCAAATCACTCATTTCCAGTCACAAACTGTTCTAGTTGTTGCCCTGTCATACTTCAATCAAGGATAGTGTACACAAATCATAAAAAAAATAGTTGTGATAGTATAGTTATCATCTAAAGACATTTCCTATTCCCCCTTAATGATCACGACCACTAAAACCACTTGCAACTCATTTTTCATCCTTCTCACATACTTGGTAACACACTAAGAACACTAGGTCAATACTTGACATCAATAACAACATAGTATTTGATCATCACAATACCAAATTTGTACCATCACTCCATTAGTTATGAAAATAATCTCCCCCTTTAGAATTTATGGCAACACAACAATCTTCTTAATCAGATAACCTGATCTGCTTGTGTTCTTGCACTGAATCCTTTCTTTCTTTCTCTCTGGTATCACTTTCTTTCT
Organism: Thuja plicata; assembly: GCA_018584345.1. Taxonomy (NCBI): domain Eukaryota; kingdom Viridiplantae; phylum Streptophyta; class Pinopsida; order Cupressales; family Cupressaceae; genus Thuja; species Thuja plicata. The sequence goes on from MU226433.1 coordinate 1,020,498, forward strand.
CATTTGTCTTATCTGTTTACTTGCCTCTTCTTAGTACTTCTCTCCCCCTTTGAAAACAATACCAAAGATTCCATACCATTGATCACTTCACCTCATAAGTAGTAGTCCCTTATTACATCAATCCATTAAAGATTTCCAAAACAAAACAAAACAAAACATTAGACTGATGCAACATCATCACTTTAATTCTTCTTGGGTAGGGGAATGACCCACCAACTTGCCTCTTAGATACTCAAATGTATCCTTTGGTAGTGGCTTTGTAAAAATGTCTGCAACCTGCTCCTTAGTTGGCACATACTCCAACTGCACCTCTTTCTCCTAAACCTTCTCTCTAAGATAATGGCACCTGATTGCAATATGCTTGGTCTTAGAGTGCATCACAGGGTTCTTGGATATGTTTATAACACTAGTATTATCACAATAGATAACCACCAGTTTAGTTACCTTATCCTTAATACCTTCTAATATCTGCTTCATGCAAACAACTTGAGTGCAATTAACAACAACAACAACAACATATTTTGCCTCTACAGTAGATTGGGAAATGCAGTTCTATTTTTTGCTTGTCCATTACACAAGTCTCTTTCCAAGAAAGAAAGATCCTCCACTTGTACTTTTCCTATCATCCACATTACCTTCCCAATCTACATTAGTGATCACACTCAAAGTAAAAAATCCCTTGTGATCATACCAAAGACCATAGTCTTTAGTCCCTTTTAAGTATCTAAAGATTCTCTTCATGACCACCATATGGGGTTCCTTTAGATTAGCTTGAAATCTTGCAAATATATCAACTGCATGTGCTATATCAGGCCTACTATGAACACCATACTACAATTTACTGATCACGGATTTGTATAAAGTTGCATTCACTTCTTTATAATCTTCTTGCTTTTATAGCTTACAACCGGTCACCATTGGAGTTGCAACCAGTTTAGAATATTCTAACCCAGAAGTCTTTAACACTTCCCTCACATACTTTGTTTGGCTGATGTAGATTCCATCACTTAGATAATATATCTGTAATCCAACAAAGAATTTGATGTCTCCAAACATCGACATCTCAAATTTTGTCCTCATTTCATCTGCAAATGCAATACTCATCTCATGATTTCCACCAAAATTGATGTCATCCATAAAGACTTCAACAATCAATAATCGGTCATCCTTCTCAATCTTCAAGTAAACATTGTTTTCCTCACTTGTCCTGATGAAATTGATCTTGTTCAGATATGAGTGGAGTCTCTCATACCATTCCCTTGGAACCTGCTTCAATCCATAAAGTGCCTTTTACAACTTGCACACCATGTTCTCATCTTTTGATAGTGCAAAACCATTAGGCTATTATGTGTAAACTTCCTCTTCCAGAATTCCATTCAATAATGCAGTTTTGACATCCTTTTGAAAAACTTTAAAACCTTTGTAAGTAGAATATGCTAGAGAAATCCTCATTCCTTCAAGTCTAGCCACTAGTGCAAAAGTCTCTCCATAGTCCAAGCCTTCTTCTTGTGCATAACCCTTAACCACCAGTCTTTCCTATTCCTAAATACTTCACCAGTTTCATTGAGTTTATTTTTGAAGACCCACTTAGTTCCTATAACATTCTTATCAACGGGTCTGGGAACAAGTACCCAAGTATTGTTCTTTTCTATTTGATCCAATTCTTCTTCCACAACCTTAATGCAATATTCATTCTTCAATGCCTCTCTTATAGATTTAGGTTCATGTTAAGAAATTAGATAGGTACTTTCTCTGATCTTCCTTCTAGTCTAAACACCAACATTCTTATCGCCAATAATTTGATCAACAAAATGGTTTAACTTTACATACCTTCGTATTATCGGTTCAGGTCTAAGAGCCTCTTCTCCTGATTGAACTGGTACATCCTAATTATTCTGATTTTAAACTTTTTTCTCTACCGGTTGAACATATAAATTCCCCTGATCATATCCTAATTATTCTTGCTAGAACCATCATTCAGTTCTAAGAATTCATCAACCTTCACATTTGCACTTTCTATAAACTTGTTGGTTCTCTTGTTTAGACAATTGTATGCTTTTCTCTTTGTAGAATACCCCAAGAATATTCCTTCATCACTCTTAGGATCAAATTTCCTTATATATCCATCTCTCTTTATGTAGCATCTGCTTCCAAAAAATTTCAAGTATTTTACACTAGGTGTGTGACCAAACCATAACTCATAAGGAGTCTTATCGTTGCCCTTCTTCTGTTGTACCTGGTTCAATATATAAACAATAGTGATGACAACTTCTTGTAACCACCCTAATTTGGTCTACTCTAAATAGAGACCTTATTTGCCCAAAATGTGATCATACCCTCAATTATGTCAATCCAACTATTCGATTATTGGCATAATTCATCAAAAATCAAATTAATCTCCTAAAATCAAAGTGATTTAGTCACTACCTCACATTAATTACCTTGGCCTATTTAAATAAAATCAACCCAATTAAATCCTTGGCTAAAGTAATTAATTAAAAAGAATCAAATAAACTCTCTAAATAAAACTCATCACTTCAACATGGAAAGTCAATCCATGAACCAATGAGAGTTCACTCACATGGATCACTAAAGATTCAATCTTCACCTCTCCTCACAAGTTGATCTCAACCACTTATTTCTCAAATTCTTCCATAAAAGGATTGAATTTTGAGCCCGATAGGTCCCAAATTTTAGAATTCTAATTGCACTCTTATGCTGTCATTTTATTTTCATGAGTTCAATAGCTAATTAGATAACTTCTATTTATGTTTTAATGAATCTTTGCATCATTTCTAGTATGAATTTGCATGATAGATAACTTTAATTTCTCAATGAATCTTCCATTCTAGGATTGAATGTATCACTGCTTTAATGTATAATCTAAGGGCGAACTTATAGCTTAAATCATACTCTTTCTAGATAGGAAGCAATATGTCGATTTCTATGGTTTTCTTATGCTTTTCAATTGATCTCCATATTTCTAACCATTGATGCAATGACATATTGAAGTGTTATGTTGCAGGTTGCAGGTACATAATTAACACACATTTCTTGCGCCCACCGTGGGGTATATCCCCATATTTCTATTCATTTTTGAGCTAATCCTTGATCTTTTTATTTGTGTTCTTGAGGCAGACTCACATTTGGGAACATAAGATCACATCTAGGAAATAATCTCGCATATGAGAAATCCTGAATCGCATCTAGGAAATCCTGAATCACATTTAGTAAATTGTGAATCACATCTAGTAAAGGCTTGCATTTGGTTAATTCTAGATCACATTTAGGGTAAATGATCGCATTTAGTGAGTCCTGGATCCCATTTAGGAAATAAGATCACATTTGGTTAGCTTACTTGCATGATTGATGAATTTGATGACTAATCAGCTAACTTTGCATGCTTTTGGATGAATCTTATTATTTAAGAAGCCTAATGAGTTCTTGTAGGATGCTATCAAATACTTCCTTGGCTAAGGAGATGGAATGAAACTACTAACGAGTGGTTTTATAGTTTGCCTAATGTATTCGACCAATTTTTTTTCAATTCTAGGAACTTAACACAATTTCTCTCCAATTCGTAACTTGATTAGAGAAGTATGCCCTTTTCCTTCATTGAAAATCAAAACTTTAAAAATCAAGTTAAGTGTTGAAAAGAAAATAGGGAAATAAAATTAATTTCTCAAAAGTGTCTGGTTAAATTCTTTTCTAAGAAGCTAAATTTCATATTTGAATTTGATTCTTAGTACAACTAGAGGATTAAGCTCTTTTCCCAAGTTGGAAAATTAGAAACTCAAGATGGGGGATTAAGTGATTGAATTCCACAATTTGAGGGAAAGAACTTGCCTGGATTCTTTGATAGGAGAAAATGGCATGGATAGGAGAGTATGCTCTTCTTCCTCGTGAAGAATCAGAAATCTAGGCTCTTAAGCCGCCAATCCTATTTACTGCTTTTAACTTTAGAGGGCCTACCAATTGAGGAAAAAATCTCCTGGGAATGATCCAAGTGTGGACAAGTGAATAGAAACCCTTGCATCTCACTATGATCAAAATGATTCCTTGAGGCCAAAGTCTCAGAAGATGTATTCAATTTTATCCTTGGAATTTTGACTATCATTCCTTGGACATGCTTGGATCTGTGTAGAGCGGAGCTTCTTGAATATTTCTTGTGATACTACACTCATTTAGGTACTCATAGGGTTAAACACCTTAATTTTTCCTTGTGCAATTCTATGGGGGACGGTTGTGAATAGATGCCCAAATTAAAACACTTTGTAGTTATGACCACCTGATTCATCTCTGAAAGGTGATAATCTTTGTGCAAGGCAAATAAAAATTTCCCTAATATGCTCATCATTTTGTGCCCTCACTTGCATTTGGAGTCAGATAATACAACATCATGACTGGAGCCATTGCCTTCTTGGTGATGGACCTATTTTGATTAACATTTGAGTGTGTACCTGAGTCTACGAGAAAATATTTTCATACTGCACCATAGATTTTAGGGAATAGGTGTATTTGGTTCCTAAACAACTTGCTTGATGTGTCAAAATTGAAATAACAAGATAAACACCCTAAACAATTAATATTTTTATAGTCACATACATTTATGCTACCTACAAACACTCTGGAATTCATCAGACAGACCCTAGAGTCGAACAAATTTTCACATCCTTCAAAACAAAGTGGAAAACTTAGAAAAATCCATCAGAGGGTCGCATCTAGAAAATCCGAGGTCGCATTTGGTAAACAAAGTTGCATTTGAGAAGAAAGATCACTTTTGGTAAATCCTGGATTGCATCTGGCAAAAAGAGTCTCATTTAGGAAGAACATGCTCACATCTTGTAAATCTAGGATCACATTGGCTAGGTTGCATCTAGGACAGAGGGTACTTTTACATGTGTCAAACTTAGAAACTTTTCAGTTTTGGATACCCTTTTTGCTTTTAAGTCAAAATCTATCATTCTTGTTGGTCCACCTAATGTTGTTTCTAAATTTAATTGGAAGTCTACCTTGCATGTTCTTTAGGGTTGTCACAATTGATCCCAAATTATTTTGTCACACCACTAAACAAATCTTCTTGGTTTCCAGCTCACTATCAGTGCATTCTAACCCTCTGACGCTGAAATTAATCACTTTAAACAATCAAACTCACCTTCACCACAACTTGGAGAATTCAAAAATTCATTTTGGCACAATTAGAACACTTTTGACAAAATTGAGACCTTTCTTTCATGGTTAACACAATAAGTAAACAATATCTTGCTGACGATTCAGAAAGACCTCCAAGATTGCTTAAATTTCAACAAGGAGAGATATCTCAAAATCCCATCTTTGATCAAGACTTACCCAACATGGATGTACCAAATAGAGAATGGAGTGCTGCCTTTGATGAGTATGACCAAGATGATAACCAAGCCGAAAGAGAAAGTCAAGAAGAGAGAAACCATGATCATCCTCTGTTTGACTTGGAAAGTGATGTGGACATATCAGAAGAAGAATACAATAAACTCAAACAAAGTAGGAAGATTCAAAGGACCTTGGAGAAAATCATTGGGGAAGACAAATAAAAATACTTCCTTCACCTAGCTTCTCTTGGATTCAAACTCCCCAAAGACTATGATGTCAAAATATTGAAGGAACAAGAGGTACACACACCCATATCCATTCTCTTGCAACAACTATATCAAATGCAAACATAACTCACAATGCTTAAGAAAGAGAGGACTAAACCAATGAAAAAATACTCCTTGGAGCACATATGTTTGTTTCCTTTTGACAAAAGCATAAACATGTTCCATTCCCACCTAACATGGCATGACCCAAATATGAAAAATACATGGGAGAAATGGATCCACATGGCCATGTGAGAGAATTTTGTGCTCTAAGAATAGAATACATGCACAAATCTACATACTTGATGAGATCATTTAATGGAAGTCTAGGTGGAAATGCTATGGAATGGTTCTCTAAACTAACACCTAGTGTGCAAACATTTGAGGAATTAATTCAAAGATTTGTCCAACATTACTCCTATAACATACAACACAATGTTACCATGATGGCTCTTTGTAATACAAAACAACGCACAAGTGAATCCTTCACACATTTTTTGCAATGGTGGAGGAAAATATTTGCAAGGTACTCAAGACAAATACTTGAATCTGAAAAGATGGAGATTTTTATAAACAACATAGTACTTGAAATGAATTATGCTCTACAGATGCATCATTCTCCTAGTTTTGACATAATGATAAAAAATACTATTCATGCTGAATAAGTTATGGTCAAGAAAGGGGAAATCACACTCCAAAGTGACAATAAATCCTCTAACAACTATAAAAACAAACCTAAATGCTGGAACAAGAACAAAAATGTTGTTAATGATGGAGTGGTGGAAGCCTCAAATGAGAACATTAAACCAACTGTATTTAATCTCACAAAAAACCTATAAGAAAGCAAAGAAGATAAGGTAACAACAATAATACCATGAGAAAACACTGATACCAACAAGAATAAGTCATGGATGTCTAGACCACAACGGAAATTTACTCCACTGGGAGAACCTATCGAGATAGTTTTGAAGACTCTCTTGGAAAATAAAATCATCACTTTGTCAGAGTTAAAACAATGGGAACCAAAAGTAAAACCAAGATGGTGGAACGATAATTCCTATTGTGGGTTCCATAAGAATTAAGGACATAAGACCAATGATTGTGTCAAACTCAAACACGTTATACAAGATCTCATTGACAGAGGCAATATCAAAGTGGAAGGATATAAACCTAATGAAGATCACACGACATATAATAAACCATTTCCCAACTTTGAAAAAGGAGAAGCCTCTAAAGGAAAAGGAAATGATGTCAATTACACCTATTCTCATAACGATAATGTGATCAATATCAAAGGTGTCAAGGAAAAGTTGACACATTCAAATGTGGTAAGAAAAAGCCAAGCACAAATCATGATTAAAGGGGTTAATTCCTCATCCAAATAGGAAAAATCATCCAAACCACCTGTTGTCACAATTCCTAAACTAGCAACTTCAAGACAAATGGTTCCCATACCATCTGCTAACTATAACTTGGTGGACCAACTAAAAAGAACCTTGGCTCAAATATCTATATTTGAGTTATCGAAGATCTCTTCAGTGCATAGGGAAGTTCTTGAACAAGCCCTAAATTCTTCCAATATCTCGAAAGATATAAATGTAGACAAGTTCCAGTCAATGGTCAATCACATATCAGCTCCACATTATCTCTCTTTTTCAGAAGAGGATGATAAATATTTGACTCATCCCCATAATAAAACCCTTCACATTGAGGTTATGATCTATAAACACAGTGTAAAATGTGTATTGATAGATGGAGGCACGAGGTTGAATATATGTACTCTCAATCTGGTCAAAGCATTGCGTCTTTCAAAGCACACAATTGATTCAAGGAGTAAGATAACCATTGAGGCTTATGATGAAGAGGAAAGATCATCCAAAGGACTATTTGTTTTACCAATAAGAATAGGACCAATCAAAATAAATGTGATTTTTCAAGTTCTTGATCTACCATTGGCCTATAACATACTACTAGGGAGACCTTGTGATGCAGAGGGCCTAGAGTTCTAGTGATTCCTTCTACCAAAATGCTTATGATTTATTCTAACCATCCAATGGTTACTCCTCTATGTGTCCTCCACAAATATGGACACCCTAGACCCTCCTTCCCAACTTTCCTCCTAGGTATAGTTTACTTTGATAAAGACACAAAGTTCATTCAATTTCAACTAGTCCAACTAGTTTACATTTCTTCTTGATTCTTCACTAGATCTTCCCCTAGAACCCAAAACCATTGCTTAGGATATCTCCCATACACCCCATAGACTCTTTCCTATGTTCTTGACCCATTAAAATTCCATTGGAAAAATTTCCAACACTTCTGGATACTTCCACAATCCAATTGTTGTCAAAAGCCCTAGTAGGCCTAATTAGGTCTATTTTCACTGTTTTGAGACAAATTCTCCAAATTATTCCAAATAACCCCATAGAATACTTTTAAAATTTTAAATCTACCCACTATAACTCAAATAATCCAAAACCATAGTTTCTCAATGCACCCACAACCCTAATTACTACCAGGCCCTAGTTTTCAGCCTTTCTTTTAGGCCTCTGGACCAGTCAGTGCAAATTGTCTTCAATTTGTTCTTATATCTTCCTTTCACAGTATAAAACTATTTTATCCTTCAAGATGACACATTAGGTCTTCCAAAAATTCCACTAAGTCATCCATCTAAGATCATGGGTGCTCTATTACAATTCAATCTTTACCCTGTCCAGGCTCACCTACTCCTAGCAGTCAGTCATAGGGCTTCACTCCAAGCTTAGGAATTCAATTGAAAGAAGAAAAGGAAAAAAAAATAAAAATTTAAAGACTCTAACCAATCATTCCACATGGTTTAAGTATTTTTCAACCGTGGATTCTTAGGTTAGATCCATTTTTACTCTCGCAACTCTGCAAATTGAACTTGTAGACATAGTGGCCTAAAACCTAATGTAACTCCACACTAATTTAACTTTAAATAAAAGTAATATATGAAAAATAAATCTAATTAAAAGCACTACACCCCCATGGGGTTAGATCACCTAATCTAATCCATACACAACTATACAGAAAGTAGAAAACACTGTAATTTACTATGAAACCCAGAAAGCCATCTGTACAGAATGATCACAATAGTACTATGAAATCCAAAAATCCATTAACCTTCCAAATATAATAAATACATGCTAAAATACCTGAACATGGGTAGTTACAACCACTCAAACTTCCATTAGTAACTTTTTGCAAAATTTGCAAAAGTTGCTCGAGCAACTTTTGAAAGTTGCTAGCAACTTTTTAGCATTTTTTTTTCTCTTTGACTATTTTAGTCTAATCAATGCATTTTTCTCACTCCTATGACCCTAGTTAGGATAATTAGGGTCTTATAAAACACTAAAACCTCAAGTTACCCAAAAATAATAACTTTTACCATTCTAAGCCAAAATGACCATATTGTCACCTAGGAGCACTTTTGCTCTTACAAACATGAATGAACAAGTTGAGATTCAAAACTAATGGATCTTATTACAAAAAAAAACAAAAAATCATAATACAACCCTAAACAAAAAAAACACATCAAAATGGGAGGTGCTCTACACCACCTTAGATAATGAAATGCAAGCAGTGCCATCTACTTACCACCAATGTATCAAATTCCCACAAAATGGGGTGGAAGTAACAAATATTGTAGATTCAAGCTATACTTGCAACAACATCAAGGAAAAAAATATTATTCCTCACAATAAGGAAGTTCCAAAAGAGTTCCCAGCTGAAACCTCCAAATACATGGTGATGAGAAGCTTTGGAAAAACATTAAAACTTGAATAAATTAGCATGGCGGAATATAAATTAGATACAACACCATCATTGGCTAACATTCCTGTATATCTGAGAGTATATGGGAAACCCTCCCCTTATTTTACACCTTCTTCATCAAAAGGCAAAGACATTCATGAACCAATTAGCATGGTTAGAGCCTCTACTTCTCAAGAGGAAGAAAAAGAAGATAAAGCAGCCTTGGCTTGGCTCTATAAAGAGGAAAAGAGAGAAAATGAAGTAAAAAATGTTGAGATATCTCTAGAAAAATATGGAAAAGGTTATGACCTTCTCAAAAAAATAGGATACAAAGGGAAGGGACCTTTAGGAGATAAATGCAAGGGACCCATTGAGCCTATCCATATGGAATTTAGAGACACTAAAGAAAAAATAGGTTTGGGTTTCAATAAAAAAATCAGAACACCCCACCTCAAGACATGGTCCAATCTTTGATAAAGGAAGTGACGATGAAGAATAAGTAACTGAACTTGTACCTTGGACATATGAAAGGTTACTGCATATTGGTACTGAGAACCCAGAATACCAAGGAGAACAATATGTACCTTCTTTTGGAGAACAAATAGAGCACCATGTTCCTTGTTGTCACAAACCAATGTCCAAGAAGTAGAGGAGGAAGAAGAAGAAGATTCTCTAGGAGGTCATCAAGAAGAGGAATGCCATGAAGAAACCCCTCAAGAACAAGAAGAAGACATAAACAAAGAAGAAGAAGAAAGTGGCTCAAATGCTCTTGAGAAATCATCTTTTGTAAGACAACAACAAGATGTACATCCTAACTGGGGGCAATTGGTGAAAGTTTCACATGTCCTAGATCTACCACACTTTGATTCACAAATGACCAATAGGGTACACCAGGTAGCTATTTCTGAATTTCTAAATCGATCTGATGACAATATCTCAGACTCACATGATTATGAATGGGATCACATGTCTGATGCTACCATGGATATTGAGGTAGATGTAATCCATAAATTTTCACCTTTATTGGAAAGCTGAGAGAGTTCTAATACTACCCATAACACAAATGTTGTCACAGAATTGGATGAGGTGGTGATGCCTAGAATAATTGATGAAGACACTAGCATCTTAATGGGACTAGAATAATTTTAAAGGATACAAGATATGAGTTCTAATATGATAAGAGAAGAAGGAGAAATCTCAAATGATGAACCGCTAGAGTTAGGTCCACATAATACTAACAACGAAACTAATAATGATGATCCGACTCTTAATGATCTAAACACCATAAAAGCTAACTTAATGGAACATGTATTGTTAGTTAATAGTGTTGAAATTGATGCGATGTTGTCCTTAAAACCCCCTGAATCATTATCCTTGGTAAACCCTGAACTTATTGATTAGACAGACTCATAATCTACTCCTATCATGAACTTTCCTAATGACTACACTTTGGCATGTTATCTGAATGCTTGTGAACCCTATCCCTCTTCTAACAAAGAAAGGAGCATGAATCTGACATAGGAGGATATCAAGTTTCTTAGTCACAAATTAAAAACTAAAAATAAAAAAGAACTGATGGTGAAAACCACATTGTGGTAGTATCAATTTCTAAAAAAGTAAAAATAAAAGATGTATCTGATGGTGAAAAACTCTCGGAGGTGCTAAAAGATGAGATTCTTGATATCCTCCCTGAGCACTTTCAATAAAGATCTTCACAACCAGTTAATTTGGGAACGATAGAAGTTCCTTAATTTCTCCATCTGGCGCAATCCTTATCAGAAGAAGAAAAGACACTATTTACTGAGTTCCTTAGGTATTATACTGATATGCCTGGACTAGATCCTAAATTAATAATGCATCACTTATCTATAGTTCTTTGGATAAAACCTGTCAAACAAAAGCTAAGAAAGATGCACCCACATGTGGCATTGTTGGTAAAAGAGGAGCAGGAAAAAAACTTAAAAGCTGGATTCATAAGGGTCATCGCTTATGCAAGATGGATTTCTAACATAGTCCTAGTTTCTAAAGTAGATAATTCTATCATAATTTTCACATACTTTAGGGATCTAAACAAAGCTTATTCTAGAGATGACTTCCCACTGCAAAATATTGATATGATTATAGACCTCACGACAAGATATGAAATTTATTCACTCATGGATGGATTTTCAATCTATAAACAAATAAATATTTCCCCTGAAGACCAAGGAAAGACAATACTTACATGCGCATGGGGAAAATTTTTCTTGAATGTAATGCCATTTGGGCTAAAGAATGCCAGAGCTACATATCAATGAGCTCTGACGACAATCTTCCATGCCATGATATATAAGAAAATAGAGGATTATGTGGATGATACCTTAGCCAAGTAAAAGATAAGAACAACTCACATTGAAGACTTAGAAAGATACTAGATAGAATGAAACAATTCCAACTAAGGCTCAATCCAAAGAAATGTGCATTCGGAGACCAATCAGGAAGCTCTTAGGGTTTATTATAACAACTAAAGGAATTGAGGTGGACCCAAAAAAAGTAAAGGCAATAATGGAAATGCTACCCCCTCATAAAATCAGTCAAATGATTACTCTCCAAGGAAGACTCCAATCAATCAGAAGATTCATATCTTAACTAGCAAATAGAGCACAACCTTTCAAAAAATTGTTTCATAAAGGAGTAACTTTCAAATGGGATGAACACTATGAAAATAACTTCAAGGAATTAAAGAATTATCTAGATAAACCTTATATTCTAATGGAGCCTACTCATGGAAAACCATTGTTACTCTATATTTCAGCTACGACTACATTGCTTGGAGTATTTCTAGCACAAGAGGATGATACCAAGAAGGAAAGAGTGATTTATTATATCAATAGGACATTGGTGTCTTATGAAATCAACTACAACATCATTGAAAAGGATTGTTTGGTAGTTGTTTTTGCATCCCAAAAGTTGAGACACTACATGCTTCCGTATACAGTAAAGCTTATTTCAAATATTGATCCTCTCAAGTACCTCCTGAGTAAAACAACATTGATAGGAAGGCTAGCAAAAAGGGTCTTAATACTCATTAAATTTGATATAGAGTATGTAGATAGAAAGGATATTAAAGGACAAGTGCTAGAAGATCAACTGGATGATTCACCATTGCAAGAGGAAACACCATTGATTATAGAGTTTCCAAATGAGACAATAATGCACTTAACAAAATATTCATGGAAGATATACTTTGATGATTCTTTCACACAACAAGGATCCATAACAGGGGTATTTTTTATCACTCCTCAAGGATACAAGATACCTAAGGCATACAAAATTATGTTTCCATGCACCAACAACATCTTAGAATATGAAGCATTGGTAAACAGTCTCAAGCTAGCCATTGAGTGGAAAATTATAGAGTTACATGTATATGGTGACTCTCAACTCATCATCAATCAAATAAATGGAGAATATAAAAAAAAGATGATAAGTTGATGCCCTATAAGTAGATGGTAGAAGATTTGAAGAAGTAGTTTCTCTTCATCACATTTCAACAAATTCTAATAACAACAAATAGAGCTGCAGATGTGATGGCAATGCTAGCATCCATGTTACATTTCAGAAACATCAATTCCTCTATGAATTCTTGGTGGAAGAATTATCCTTTCCCACATTTGATACACTTAAATCCAAAGTTATTTGTACCTTAAATGCCCAAGACCAATCCAAATATACCAATATAATTGCCTATCTTACGAATCAAACCTTACCTAATGACCTATCCATAAATGAAAAATGAGCCTTAATTAGGCAACATCACATTATGTACTCATCACTACTAACTTATATAGATGAGGTTTTGACTGAACGCTACTTAGGTGTTTATAAAAAGAAGAGTCTAATTGCACATTAAAAGAGATCCATGAAGGTGTATGTGGATCACACTCGAATGATTTTTCATTAGCTAAGAAAATTGTAAGGATTGGATACTATTGGCCTACAATGGAGAAAGATGCAATTCAATATGCCAAAACATGTCAAAAATGTCAAACACATGGAAATATTATCCATGCTCCAACCAGGGAACTCATACCATTTTATAACACATTGGCCATTCCAGCAATGGACCTTTGATCTTGTTGGATAAATCTATCCCAATTCTTCAAGTGGACACAAATAAATCATCACGACCACCGAGTATTTCACAAAGTGGGTCGAAGCATTGCCACTAATCAAAGCCACTAGAAAACAAGTTGATATGTTCATCTTGAACTACATCATCTATAGGTATGGGATACCATCATATATTGTAACAAACAATGGGGGGAAACTCAAGAACCAAGATATTGAGGATCTTTGTACATAGTTTCACATTACTCAACACTATTCTTCAATCTATTATCCTCAAGGTAATGGACAAGCTAAGGCTTTAAAAAAGAACATTCTAAAAATCGTACACCTAACTGTGAGTAAGTTTGGTAGAGACTATAATTTGCAATTGAATCCAACACTATGGGACTATAGAAAAAGCATCAGAAGACCAACAAGAGCCACACCATTTTCTCTAGTCTATAGCATAGAATCAGTATTACCAATTGAAGTAGAAATTCCTTCTTTGTGAGTATCTCTCCAAGGTCTTGTCATAGATGAACAATACCACATAGATAGGGTTCAAGCACTAGAACTGCTAGATATGCGCAGAAAACAAGCATTCGATCACCTAAAAGTCTACCAGAAAAGGATGTCAAAAGGATACAACAAGAAAGTAAAGCCACAAAAGTTTCAAGTGGGGGATCTCGCTCTAAGAGAGAATCCTAAGAATCAACCAAACAAAGAACAAAAAGGAAAGTTTGAACCCAACTGGCTGGCGCCTTTTGTTATCACAAAATTTTTTTAGACAAGAGCTTATCAATTACCTACACCTGAAGGAAATGTCCTTCCTGATCCTATCAATACTTTACACTTAAAGTGGTTCTATGATTGACATCTAGCCGAAGGGCTTGTACAGTGAAATTGATCCTAAGAAAATACCAAAAAAAAGAAATAAATGATCCTGAAGAAAGTCAAAAATACTGGAAAAGAGAAAAATAAAAAATAGTGGAAAATTCCTAAAAAAGGTATGCTTGGTGAAAACCTGGAAAATAGGCTCCTTGATACCAACACAAATAGAGAAAAAAGAAAAAAAAGTACAACAAAATTGAAAAACAAAAAAAGTGCCTTGGAAAAAACCTTGAAAATAGACATCTTGGTAGCAAAAATAAAAAAATTTCCGAGTGGTGAAAACCTGACAAACATGCATCACTTGTACTCTGTGCTCCATCTATCAATGCATTGCTTGCACCAATCCTTCACGGTCATATCTTTGCTATCGGTTGAATCCGAATTCCCCACGAATGTACTATCCTTTCCTAGAATTTATCTATATCTGCACCTTAAGGATCATTATACCGCACTAGGGGCATCTCGACTATCTTGTTCAGTCAGTGGTTGTTGGTTGCTAGTTGTCCTAGGTCCTTGTCTAGGAAGGTTTTCCACTACAAACAATATTTCTTAATACTTGACTCAAAACGTCACTATCACTATCACAAACAAAGGTGTTTCTTAAACACCACCTACCTGTAACAAACCTCATAGTAGTATTTCTCAACACTTTAATCAAGCAATGTTTCTCAACACTACCTTGGATTGCAATTGATGATATTGTTTATCTCACTAACTCTGACACAGAAATACATTGTTAAAATCCAAGTTGCAATTGATGTTTTCTCTACTATGATTGAAAAATGTATTAAAGGTGTTCCTAAACACCAGGTAAACTCATATAAACTGACCTTGATTTAATTATGACTCTTTTCATGTTCCAATGATGTTTCAAACTAGGGGCATGTAAAAAATTATGAATTTTCTTTGTCTGATTATCAATTGTTGCTTGTTATGTCTTCTAAGTTACTCCATGATGTCTATTAAATGACAAAGAGTCACAAGGAAATGGGGCATAACATTTTATTGGTTTTTTGTGTATGGTTATTGTTTCAATGATCCTATAGATTTCACCTAATTTGGATGTTTATGGTAAGAGCTTCAAACATGAGTGGATAGACGCATATATCTCGATCCTTTTTATGTGTAAGCTACGGTGAGGTTGAACCAATTTTCTTGTCTATTTCTAATCAAATTTAAACTAAGGTGTACAACACATTATGTACCCAGGGATATGAGCATTTAAGGTCATTGCGGGTTACATATCCTATATTACACATGAACATAAGATGATTCTTAAAGCAAAAGGAGATAACTAACAAGTCATCTTGGCTCCTATGCCTTGATGCTTAGGTTTATTTTCAACAGTGCATTCAATAAAAATAGTATTCATACTTTCTTGGTATCAGTGATAGTTGTACTAATTGATGATGTCTGTTACACAAATACCCTATGATGATAAAATGCTAAAATGTAAAAATATCAGTGACAGTCCTGGAAGTCTGCATTTAGTTACATTTAAGTTTGCATGATTCATTTAAACAACATAAGTACTTGAGCTCAAAATAATTTCCTGGTTCATTCGAAATCCAAGTTTGACTACTTAATCTATGTTACTGATATATTCATGTCATTGCATATTCATTGCATTCACTTTGCATTCATAATGGGAAAATAGGAAAATATAAAAACAAAGCATTCAAGTGTTGCATTTTTACATCCTAAGTGCATCCATACATATATTTGCATAAAGAAAATCTAAAAAACATACATCTGCGTATCCACATAGAATCATCTAACACATCTATATATCAGTAATAATCAAAGAGCATAAATGATTTCATCACATAAATCTACTCTAAATCATCATAAATACCAAGTACATCATCACATGTGAATCAATCTAAATCATCTATCATATACAACAACTATCAAAAGAGGAACAATGGGCATATATGAGAATCAGAAGCTGCCATCTCATATTTATATAAGTGAATATCAGATCAAACAATATTTACCAAGCATGCATAGTGCACTGGGCACTCGTGATGATGTGCAAGCTTGAATTGATGCTTCTCAACAGGGACCACCATCTTCTCTCCAGAGCTCAAGAATTTACCAAGGATAAAAGTGAAAATGAATGTGTAAAAAGTCATTTTTGAGACTTAAATTGACCTTTTAGGGCTAAACACAAGCTTCAGAACCCTCAACGGACTGTGAGTACTCTATTTTTTTCTTCTTAGATCTATCAGGAATGAAATCAAACACAAGGACAATGTTTTCCACAGCACAATAAATTTTTTGTGACAGTCTCCAACAAATGCAAAATTGCTCTATATGTATAGAAAATGATTCACAGGCTTTACACAATCAGTTTTTCATGGTTCTATATCAACAAGCTACACATTATACATCAAAATCTTGGTCATACATCATTTTATCAAGTTCATAATTAACATTTTCAAGTAGTCAACTTGGTAAAATTGTGTTTCCTCTTAACACATTTTTGCTTCATCTCACCTTCTAATTAATTCTTCCTTGATCCAATCTACCTGTTCCATTGATCTGTCATTCTAAAGAGAGATTTTATTCTATTTCCTTTGATTTTGTTTCCTAGGGGGTATGGTCACACTTAAAATCAATCAAGTTCTTACCCAAAAGGAAAAACTAAATTCATCATCAAAAGACTAGGGGCATGGTAGTTTCCTTCGATGAAGTTGGGACTGTTGGATAAAAGGCTTCATTGCTAAACAAGCCATATATCTATGTCTACAATCTCTCAGATCTTTATCAATCTCTTTGCAGCTTTGTACCGACCTTTGATCGATTAAGTTCAGAGTCAGTATTATCAATTCTTGTTCGATCAAGTTCAGAATTGATACCTAACAGCTCTTAGCAGCTTCGTACTGACCTTTGTTTGATCAAGTTTGGAGTCAATATTATCAATTCTTGTTCGATCATGTTCATAATTGGTATCTCTAGATCTGTGTTCAATAGACCTTCGTTCGATCAAGTTCAAAGTCAATACTATCAATCTTAGTTCAATCAAGTTTGAGACCGATCTCATCATCTCTATTTCATTCATTCAAGTGCCAAATTCTCAAACTTTCTGAAATCAACATCAGATATTCTTTGAATCAATGCGCTACTTGCACATCAATTCAAAGAGGGGAAAATGTAACCACCCTAATTTGGTCTACTCTAATTAGAGACCCTATTTTCCCTAAATGTGATCATACCCTCAATTATGTCAATCCAACTATTTGATTATTTGCATAATTCATCAAAAATCAAATTAATCTCCTAAAATCAAAGTGATTTCATCACTACCTCCATTAATTACCTTGGCCTATTTAAATCAAATCATCCCAATTAAATCCTTGGAAAAAGTAATTAATTAAAAGGAATTAAATAAACTCTCTAAATACAACTCATTACTTGCACATGGAAAGTCAATCCATGAACCAATGAGAGTTCACTCACATGGATCACCTAAGATTCAATCCTAACCTCTCCTCACAAGTTGATCTCAACCACTCATTTCTCAAATTATTCCATAAAAGGAGTGAATTTTGAGCTTAATAGGTCCCAAATTTTAGAATTCTAATTGCACTCTTATGCTGTCATTTTGTTTTCATGATTTCAATAGCTAATTAGATAACTTCCATTTATGATTTAATGAATCCTTGCATCATTTATAGTATGAATTTGCATGATAGATAAATTTAATTTCTCAATGAATATTCCATTCTAGGACTGAATGTATCACTGATTTAATGCACAATATGAGGGAAAACTTATAGCTTAAATCATACTCTTTCTAGATAGGAAGCACTATGTTGATTTCTATGGTTTTCTTATGCTTTGAAATTAATTTCCATATTTCTAACCATTGATGCAATGACATATTGAAGTGTTGTGTTGCAAATTACAGGTACATAATTTACACACACGTGCACGCACGTGCGCGCGCGCGCACACACACACACACACACACACACACACACACACTTCTCTCCAAAATATTTGAGGCACATATTTTTGAATCATCATTGTTAATGAAATATCACTAATAGATCTATTCCTTCTCTTTGTAATCCCATTTTGCTGTTGATTTCTAGGTGCTAACATTTGCCCTTTAATTCCATGTTATTCACAAAACTCAGTGAATTTAAAAATTGTGAAATCACCACCTCTATCAGATCTCAAGCACTTCAGACTCTTACAGGTTTCCTTTTCAAATTTTACTTTGAACACCTTAAACATATAGAATGCATATGATTTGTCTTTTAGAAAAGTAACCCACATCATCCTAGAGTAATCATCAACAAAAATCATAAAGTACTTATCTTGATGTAGGAGCATCCCGGGGTAGTTGGAAATCTTTTGTCACCAAAAACATGTTTTGCTTTGATTTCTGTTTTAGTAGTTAACTGGGTTGGAGACCTGAAGTGCTCTGTCACTTTGGTGGCAGTTATCAGTTGGAAGATGTATTGCTTCACTGTTGGAATTAGTGACTAGACTTGGTGGTGCTCAGTGTTGCATTGATATTCTACTCAGGGTACACTACTCGATGGTGTCTTTCTTGGTAGCATATTACTCGGTGGTGTCTGTTCAGTGAATTTCTGCTCAGTTGTGTCTTTCACCAAGTAGTCTAGCTCTCGGTATGTTTATTTAACAACTAGTTGTTGGGGTTAACCGAATTGTGTTTATGGATTGGGTAGACATTGGAGATTGCATCCGTGATTTGAGGGGGTAATGGGGATCATGTTGAGTTTGTGACATGCATATTTGTGGCATTGGATATTGTGTGGACCTAAATCTGGGTTGATGTGTTCTCCTATGTATTTTTTTATTAATTGCAGCCGACTAGTGCATTAATATCTATTCATTGTAGAGTGTATGGCTGCCTAGGTCATTTAATTTTAGTTTACAAGCTGACTTGTAGTAAGTGTGTATAAAAGAGAGTCTAGGTTTATGTTTAGAGAGATAGACAGAGGCAAGGGAAGATAGATAGAGGATAGCAGAGTAAGATGAGAAGTTGAAAGTTTGTAAAATGTTGCAGATAGTTGTAAGTGGGTAGACAGAAATATCAGATTGCTTGGTGGCTTGCGAGCACAAGTTCAAATTTATTTTCTTCCACTTAGCTATAGAGTAGACTGGAATGATGGATACTGTGAGATCTTATTGATGTTTTTTTTGTTTTGGCCCTAACTGAGAACACCTTACAACCCGACATGTTGCATGTAATTAGAATTTTGAGATACTAAAATTTGATAATTGTTAGATCTGTGTTGGTGATGTGTTTCCACTGTTGTTCTTGTTGTTGGCTACAAGTTTGGATAATCCTTTATTGGATCCTCCGAGCTTGACTGCATCAAGTGGTATTAGAGTTGTTGGTTTGTTTCTTGTGGAGCTTAGGGTTTTCAAAGATCTAGAGATATGCCTCTGAGAAGATTGGACCCTAGGGAAATTTCAGATCTTTCTGAGGAGGTGAAAGCAAGGATAATAGAAAGATTAAGATATGAGATGATGGAAATGAAGAATGAAATCATAGAAGGTATCAAAAATGTTGGATTGAATGGAGGTCTGAGAATAGATGATGGTTATGAAGAAGTTGCTGAAGACTTTGAAGTTGCTGGATCTAGTGGAGATGATAGAGCTGATCAGATGGAGAGATCTGGAGGAGACAGATATGGTTGGTTGCAGAGATCTGGAGCTCAGTTGAGTACAAAATACCAAATGGAGGTGTCCAATTTTTTAGGTACATTGAGACCCGAGGATTTGATTGATTAGATTGGTGAGTTAGAATACTAATTTGAGTTGGAAGACATTGAAGATTCACTTAGAGAGAGGTTGGCATAGACTAAGTTGAAAGGACATGCTTCTTTATGGTGAAAATAGTTGTAGAGGGATCGAGAAGAAGAAGGTGAGATGAAGATCGATAGGTGGAGCTTGATGGTAACAAAGCTAAAGGATAAGTTCATTCCTTCTAACTATGAACTTGAGTTATTTAAGAAGTTACAGAATCTAAAATAGAAGGAGATGACTGTGGAAGATTATATCGAGGAGTTCTACAAGTTGACTATTTGGTCTAGGCATAGAGAAATTTCTAAAGAAAAGGTGGCGAGGTATGTCAATGGTCTGAGATTCAATATCCAGGATGAGATTGACATGTTGAAGATTGACTTGGTAGAAGATGCTTATCAGTATGCATTGAAGGGAGAAGATAAGTTGAAGAGAAGACATTATGGTAATTCCCGAGGGAAAGAGAAGCAAGAACAATTGGTAAAAGACAAACCAAAAGTTGAGGATGAACTGAAACCTATTGAACCAAAGAGAAGGGAAGGTAGAGGTGTGTTCAGAGGTACTTTTTATAACTATGGAGAAGAAGGAAATCAGTCATTTGAATGTCCCCATGCAGATAGGAAGGTTGATAGTCACCGAAATTTTGTGATGAATAAGGTTGCTGAGAATGAACTTGAGGTGGAGGGTATGAATCTTTTTCTTAGGAGAAATTTGCTACCCTCGAAGCAAGATGATTCTCGTCAGAGGAAGAACTTGTTTAGGACTATGTGTAAGTCTAGTGGTAAATGTTGTAAAGTGATTGTTGATGGAGGAAGTACTGACAACCTAGCTGCCGAGGAGATGGTTCAGAAACTTGGTTTGAAAAGGTTGAGGCATCCTTGTCCTTATAGGATAAGTTTGTTATAAGATGGTCATGTGGTAGAGGTGAAAGAGCAGTGCATGGTGAGTTTTTACATTGGTACTTATAGAGATGAAGTATTATGTGACATTGCGGAGATGAGTTCTAGTCATATTTTACTCGATATACCTTGGCAATATGATAGAGAGGCTATTCATGATTATAAAAGAAATTCCTTTACTATACTGAAGGATGGGTAGAAGTCTATTCTGATTCCTTTGAAGAATGCAGAGCTCGGTAGGAGGATTCTAAGCATCAGTGGTAGTGTTAAGCTGAAGGAAGTTCAGAGTGTTAGAGTAATCGTTAGTAATTACTCTTTTTTGCTTAAGTTTCTCTTAGGAAGTTTCTATTTCTTAGAGTTTCCCTTTTAGGGTTTCGGTATCCTTTATAAGGATTCACCGCTTTGTATTTCATAAGGAGATTGTAATTCATTTTCATTGTTGAATATAGAAGATTATTTCTGTCAACATGGTTTTGCAGTCTCTGGCCTATCGGCCGCCATAGCTTTCTCTCTTCTGTCTTCATTCTTGTAGCAGTCTTTGCATGCAGGTGTTCTTGGGAAGATTTGCAGTTCAGCAAATCTAACATGGTATCAGAGCTTTCTTGTTGCCGGCTGTTCGAGTTTTGTTGAAGCATTCGAGGGTTTGAAGGTTTTACAGCTTTTTCTGGCTTCTTTTAGTGGTTCTGGGGGGTCTCTATTTTTGGAGGCATTATAGGCCCAAACGGACACTTCCATTGCGTTCGAAAGGCCCAAAAACCCTAGAATCCATATAAAGTTTGTCCATTTTAGACACCGGG
>MU226433.1:1042403-1084068 GCA_018584345.1 Thuja plicata
TTCTAGGCCCGTACAGGCACGCAAAACGATGCAAAAATTGAAAAAAATTATGTTTTTTGCATTTTTTTCAACATGTGCAGTTAAAAATCAGACGCGCCGCCGGCCAGCGCCCGGCAGCCACCCCAATTCTTCGCCGCCTGCAACTGTCTGCAGCGGCTCCGCCGCCCGCCGGCCCGCCGGCCGCTCCGCTCCCCGCCGGCCGCTCTGTCTGCAGCGGCTCTGCCACCCACCGGCCGCTCCGCTCCCCGCTGGATGCTCTGTCTGCAGCGGCTCCGCCGCCTGTTCCCGCCGCTCCTCTGTGCGCTCTGCCGGAGGTATCCGCCCGATGCCCACCAACCCCGGTGGCGCATTTTTTGGCAGCCCCCGCGGGCTCTTCAGCTAGACCGACGGTCCTATGGCGGACCGGGGGCTTCAGCCTAGCCCCCGGCGCTCTCCATGCGCCCGGGGGCCCAAATTTTTAGCCCCTGGGGCTCTTTTTTGCCCTTTTTTGGCTTTTTGGAGGTACCTGGGCTTTTTTCGCTCTAACTTGAGCATCCGGGGGTCTTTTTGCGACTTCCATATACCGTCGGAAATCTCTTTCCGAGCACTTTCTGATGATGAAGGTTGCGGTTTTTGGTTCCACTATTTCAATAGAATTTTTTGCTGTTGAAGTCCGATATTTTGTTTTGCCTTCCGGGAGTCATATCTGGCTCATCCGGACTCCATTTTTGGCAAACGAGATATCGTCAAAAATTTGGTTCAGTGTGCTATTCAGTGGCAGAGGTATTTTTTCCAGATTCTACTCTGGGTTTTCACTCCTCTGTGTTTGGCAGTTTATGCCCTCTGGTGGATTGCTTGGTTCTACAGGTCTTGGGATCTCTTCTTCTGAGTTCATAGCTCACTCTTCTTTCTGACATCTGAGCTTGCATGCTCTTTTTGATGAATTTTTGTTTTGTAAACACACTAAGATAAAGTGCCTTCTTCTACTTTTCTGGGATCTTGTACACCTTGTTCAGTTTTAGTACTCGCACTCTGTTATAAAGTGCCATGGGGGGTTATGATGTTTATGCCGCTTTAGGCGCATCCACCTTTGTCAAGTGAGCGTACCTTCCATGACATTAGCCCATGTAGTGTGTCTGTGACACTACCCTTTATCCTATGTGTGTGCTTCTGTTGCACTGTTGGTGTTCCTGGTTCTTCTTCTGCAGATGTTTCTGGCATTGCATTTCAGTGTTCCTGTCACCTCTCCCAATTCATCATTATGGGGGGGTTCACCTGTTGGTTCTATTGCTTCCTGGTTCGATTGATCAGCTATTCAGACATTTTTCTTCTCTACCTGATCATGCACTTCAGTGGGGGTTCCAGTAGTATCTTCTGACAGAGTTTTCAGACATGCTTCGGAGATGCTTCTTGCTCTTTTCTTGTTCCTCTCTCTGGGACATCTTTTCCCTTTATGTTTTGGGTACCTGATCAGGCCTAGTTGTTGGGACCCATCTTTTCTGCTTTCTGCAGTAGTTTAGCTATTTTGCTTCTCCCTAAGTTACACTTAAGGGGGGGTGTTAGAGTAATCGTTAGTAATTACTCTTTTTTGCTTAAGTTTCTCTTAGGAAGTTTCTATTTCTTAGAGTTTCCCTTTTAGGGTTTCGGTATCCTTTATAAGGATTCACCGCTTTGTATTTCATAAGGAGATTGTAATTCATTTTCATTGTTGAATATAGAAGATTATTTCTGTCAACATGGTTTTGCAGTCTCTGGCCTATCGGCCGCCATAGCTTTCTCTCTTCTGTCTTCATTCTTGTAGCAGTCTTTGCATGCAGGTGTTCTTGTGAAGATTTGCAGTTCAGCAAATCCAATACAGAGGGTTAGAGATCAGAGTGGAGAACAAACCTTTAGTGACTCAAGGAAAGATGTGAGGAGGCAAGGCAATCTATTGTTTGTTGCAAGAAAGATTTTGCAGAAGTGGAGTAAAGGCAAGAGTATATCAGTTGAGGACTTGGAGGACATGTATATCAAGAACCAATTTGGGATCTATGTACTAAATCCAAACAGATGTTCATCCAGCTACTAAGAACATATTTTTTCACCTGGGGTGTTTGATGCAGGAGCATCCTGGGGTAGTTGGCAATCCTGTATCACCAAAAACATGTTTTTATTTGATTTTTGTTTTAGTAGTTAACTTGGTTGGAGACCTGAGGTGCTCAGTCACTTTGGTGGCAGTTCTCGGTTGGAAGATGTATTACTTCACTATTGGACTCAATGACTGGACTTGGTGGTGTTCTGTATTGATGTGATATTCTACTTGGGGTACACTACTCGGTGGTGTCTTTCTCGGTAGCGTATTACTCAGTGGTGTCTATTTGGTGGAGTTATGCTTGGTTGTGTCTTTCACTAAGTGGTCTGGCTCTCGATGTGCTTATTTACCGACTGGTTGTTGGCGTTCACCGACTTGTGTTTATGAATTGGGCAGACATTGGAGATTGCATCAATGATTTGAGGGGGTCATTGGGATTGTGCTGAGTTTAGAGGTGTGTGGATTTGTGGTATTTGATCTTGTGTGGACCTGAATCTGGGTTGATGTGTTCTCCTATGTATTTTGTTATTAATTGCAGCCGACTGGTGCATTTAATATCTGTTCATTTTTGAGTGTATGGCCAACTGGGTCATTATATTTTTGTTTACAAGCCAACTTGAGGAAAGTGTGTATAAAATATAGTCGAGGTTGATGTTTAGAGAGACAAACAAAGGCAAGGGAAGATAGATAGAGGATAAAAAAGTAAGCTGAAAAGCTGAAAGTTTGCAAAATGTTGCAGATAGTTGTAAGTGGGTAGACAGAAATAGCAGATTTATTGGTGGCTTGCGAGCACAAGTTCAGATATGGTGTCTTCTGCTTAGCTATAGGGTAGACTAGAAAGATGGATCCTGTAAGATCTTGTTGATGTTTTTTTTGTTTTGGCCCTAACCAGGAAGGCCTTACAACCTGACATGTTGCATGTAATTGAAATTCTAAGATAATATAAACTAAAAATTATTAGATCTATGTTGTTGATGTGTGTCCATTATTGTTCTTGTTGTTGGCTACAAGTTTGGATAATCCTTTATTGGATCCTCCGAGATTGACTGCATAATATCTCCATAATAACTACTTGTTCTTATAGGACCAAAAAAATCAATATGTATTAAATCCAAAATACCTCCATATGAAAATGACTTATTGATAAAAATAGAACTAGTTAACTTTCCCAACTGACATTCCTTGCACATGACATTGTCTAGTTTTACTAGTTATGGAAAATCTCTAATAATATTCATCTTATTGAATTTGATCAATATATCAAAGTTAACATGACAAAATCTCCTATGCCATAGCCAACTATTATCAAATTTTTCAATCAAACGACTCTTTACAGTAGTATTCAGACAAAATAAGTTACCTTTAGTCTGTATACCAGTAGCAATCAGATCACTAGATCTTCCAAGTATCTTGCATACACCTCTTTTGAACTCTACAAGATAACCTTTATTATTTAACTGTGCTACACTCAAAAAATTATACCCTAGGCCTTCTACCCATTAAACATCATCACAATTTTTTTTTATTTAGTGCAATAGGTTCTATTTTCTTTTACTAAGCATGGAGAATTGTTACCAAACTTTACTTCTCCACCATCACATTCTTCCAACTTAGTGAACTTACCCTATCAATAGTCATATGATGTATACAACCATTGTTTATTACCCACTCATCACCATGATCCATGCTATAAATCAAGGATTTTCACCATCTATAGGGGAATCCTCTTTAACAACAACAAAGATAAATTCTTCTTCTTCATTATCCCCAGATTCTTGATCGACAACACCCTCATCAACAACAACAAAGCAAGTATTCTTGTTCTTATCTTTGAATCTCTTAGGATTTTCCTTCTTATCACCATCAGGACACTTGACAAAAAAGTGTCCAATCTTTTTACATGAGAAGCATTTAAGATGTAGTTTGCCCTTGTACTTACCAGTTCCTCTAGGTAACCTCCTAACAATCAATGCTTCCAAATCTTCCTATTTATTTTGCTCAGACAAGATAGAATCATAATTATTAGAGTAACTTGACATAGCAGAAGATTCATGACTAACTTCCTTTCCTTTCCTTGTAGGTGAAAGATACATAGATGCCATAAATTTAGCTTCAACCCTTGGAACACTATTATCATAATTGCTAAGTTAAAAAGCAATCAACTTTCTGATCAATGCATCAAGAGTGACAATACCAGTTCCTAAAGATCTTAACTCCTAAATAGATGAAACCCTAATGGAATAAAGAGGTAACAAGGTTCTCAATAATTTACTTTCCACAATGTCATCTTCAATTGTTATGTTACAAGTGTGGTTTCTGTTGCAACAAAATATCAACCTATTAATGCCTGACATAACCACTAGACTTATAGAATCCATAGGAGGCGGTTAAACCATGTCACAAAATTTGAGGGTAGCGCTGACCATTTTTCCAACAATCTCCCCCTTAGTGTTACCTGAGGGGATTCAAACACGTGACCAAGCTCTGATACCACTTGTTACAAGTGTGGTTCCCGTTGCACCAAAAGATTGACCTATTAATTCCTGATACAACCACTAGACTTATAGAATCCATAGGAGGTGGTTAAACCATGTCTCAAATCCTGAGGGCAGTGCTGACCATTTTTTCAACAAGTTCCACTAACACTTTTGATAGCAAAAATAACTTCTTTGATTATCTTACAATAATTCTTAATGTTTTCACCTTCAACCATCCTCATGTCATCAAATGTTCCTTTCAGGATGTCAACCTTATCTTTTTGCACATGTTTTTCACCACCATACACTAACTTCAATTTCTCCCACACATCATAGGTGGTTTCAAAATCTTGAATATCAACAAACTCTACATCGGATAATGTACTTGCAATGGATTCCATAGCTATAGTATTCTCTTGTTGTTCCTTTAGCTCATCTACATTGAGAGTCCCGATAGGTGAAACATATCTATTAATAACATAATTCTAATACTATTTTCCCATACCTTTTAGATAAAGCTTCATTCTACCACTCCACACCGAGTAGTTCTCCCTTATGAATTTAGGACCTTCCTTCCTCATCATTCTCAGATCTTGACCTCAATAGGTTAAGCTTCACCACAAAGATGACCAAGGATCTGATACCAATTGTTAGTTATAAGGGTCCAATATTACTGAGAGTGGGGGAGGGGGTGGGGGGTTGAATCAATAATCTAAGATATCCGCAAAATTTTCACTTCTTTAACTTAAAATGATCATTCAAAAGTTCACCAACTGATAAGAAAATGAAACTTAATTGAATAAACACAACCACCATAATGCATGCAACACATAACACATAGAGTATCATGTGGAAATCCAAAAGGGTAAAAACCACGGTGGGAATGAAGACCCAAAAATAATGCACTCTTCTGTAGTATGCCCTATTAGGAGCTTAACCCTATTAGGAGTTTACAAAGACACTGTTAGGTGCCACCCAGTTATGGGATTTACCTCTAGCCCTATTAGGAGCTTTACCCTATTTGGAGTAACTATGTTAGGAGATTTCAAACTAAATTTATTGAGTAACTCTATTAAGAGATTTACAAATAAGACCTATTAGGGTCTACTCGGTTAAGGAATTTATAATAGGAAACCTGATAGGGTCACTTGATCTAGAAATAACAACTCCTTTTCTTGATCAGATCCTTTGTAACACATACATTATTTTCTCAGATTACTTTGGTATACCCTCGCTTGATCACACCTTCACATCCATGATCTACACAAATAAATCTTTGATTTCATGATATAAATATCACTGTTCAAGCCCTAAGACAACCATCAACCTAAATCTCACCTACCACATTTGAAATCACTTTTCAATCTTCACGGTTAGAGATATCACACCAAAAAAAACATCTTGACCAAACGGGTCGGCCATAGGATATACTCTTACAATTTATTTTATCAAGAATAGTCAAACACATTTTGACCAACTCATCCTTCATCTTGACAAAAATGTTTACCTCCATCAATGTAATGCCAACACATCACCTCAAATGAATTGAGACACATCAACATGAAAGCTGAAACATAAATGATTCATCGCAACTCGATCACCGATCTCCAAAAGAAGATCTACCATCAGTAGCATAAGAAAACTATCACCTTTCCCTGAAACAACTTTTGTAACCACAAAACATGCTCACCATTATCCAAGTTAGTTACAGTCACAACCATGAGCTCAACATAGTATCAAAAACACAATCCTATGATCACTCCACCTAACCTATCATAGATTTGATAAACCAATAAAATCACTCATTTCCAATCATAGATAGATCTAGTAGTTTCCCTATCATACTTCAATCAAGCATAAGATACACAAATAATACATTAAATAGTTGTGATCATATATTTATCATATAAATAAATTCCCAATTATCCCTTAAGGATCGTGACCACTGAAACCACTTGCAACTCATTGTTCATCCTTCTCACATACTTGGAAACACACTAAGGATACTAGGTCAATACTTGACATCAATGAAAAAACAATAACTGATCATCACAATACCAAATATGTACCACCACTGCATCAATTATGCCAACAATGTCACCTCAAGGAGTGATAGAAAATCAAAGACAACCATACATACCCTCATTTCTAGAAGGAAAAAGTTCAGGGTATGCACTACTAGATAACATATCATAATATGTAAAAGAACATTCAAGTTAGGAAGAACGAGATCCAATATATATGAACCATATTGAGGAAGTTAATGTTATTGATCTTAATGATACAATGTATGAGGTCAACCATAATACCATCAGGACCTTAATCACAATAGACCTAAACCTAGACAATGATCCTTTACCATTACTACATCCTAAACTCATTGACTGAGACCTAACCAAATCAACTAAAATGGACACCTTTCAAAATGATTCAGATGCTATTGGTCAACCACAAATATTATTAGTAGATATCCCTATCACTCCTTTTGTTTTTTAACAACACTCAAAACTTCCTTTAGATTGGATCAACAACATGGATCAACACCATGGATGAACATCATTGTTTATCAAAATAGATCAAAATCATGGATACAACCCCCTCACTAGGATTATCAATGGTCATTAATCCTTCATTTTAACCTTCTCCCCACTAGACTCCACATGCTAAGTCTATACTCATTTAAATTATCCACTCATGTACATTTGATTTGGTGTTGTGTCTGTCCCAATATTCAAGCACTTCCCTTCCCTTGAATAACCTCTTACACTTAGGATAACTCCCAATGGATCCACCAGTTCTCTTCTCACAAAAAGGAATTTCTACAAATCCCCCTACAAAATCTAATTTCTTCACCAAACAAATCTACTATGCATCCCCATATTGAATACAAAAACCCACACTTACTATCCACTGTGACAGTCAACTCTCCCTTTGGACAGTCAATATAAACACCCAACACCTAATCTCTCTATTCATTGAGACTATTCCAATACTTTCCCCTTTTGAATCCTAAGTATCTTACCACACTCACTCATTCTCACTTGATCCCTTGATACAACATTGTGATCAAACAAACAAGCCACAACTTCTTACTGTCCTAAATTGACAGTCAAGAACAAAATTCTATAACTCTACTGGTTTAACCCCTATTATGGGAACCCTTCCTTTTAAAAGAACTTGGACATGGATCAATCTCTCCCTCCAAAACTTCTTCAAGCCTCCAAGGCCATAACTCTCATTTCTTTGGTGGACAAGCCTTCCTAAACTGACTGTGATAGTCAGTGCACTCATCTCTGTGATTGTACAATCATTTATCTTCTTTCAAACACATGCCTCCTTCTTCATGGACTCCAAAAACCTCCAAGGTAGTTAGAATATACCCCCTCCTCATCACTTCCCAATATGAGAAGTTTTTTGGATGTGCAATCACCTAGGTATCATACTTTATCCTTCTCGGGTTACCCTATTGGAGGGTTTGGACAGTCTTCACAAGAATGCATATATCTTTCTCTATATAATGCCAAATTGGGTGATTCAAAATCCTAAAGGAAGCTAATTCATTCCATTACCATCTCCAAATAATAAAATCTCAAAACAAAAACATTTGGGTTGAGGAAAATAATTTATACAGTGACTGTTACAATAAGGAAATAGTAAAATGCAAAAAATATATTATTTCATTGATTCAAACTTCCAAAATCTTTATCACCCCGACCACACACTATTATTTCATTATTTGACATCATAAATAGGTCTCTTACACAATGAAAATACCAAATAACTACTACAAAACTTCCCTCAAACCTCCTAGAAACTGACTGCAACTGTCACAAAACTGACTGTCCAAGGGTAGGAAGGGTTTTGTTGACTTGCAAGCCTATTACAAATTTTTATAGGATGTTGTCAAGTTGAAAAATAAGTTTTCAAATTGACAACTACATAACTTTGAGCCCATCTAAATGGTGCTTCTCTTCAAACATCTACACTTATCCTATCTCCTATGAACTTGCCTATTTAGCCCTTAAGGCTTTATGACCAATTTAGGAACCACTATATCTTACTGCCCTTATTACATTTTCTCATGACCATACAAGTCATATTTGTTTGAATTTTAATCCCATCAAACCTATTAAAGAGTACAAACTCCCTTTCTCATTACATGGTGACTATTATAGGGCTATTTGCCTTATCATGGCAACTTTACATTATAGTGAATTCATTATATTTAATAGGAACTAATGGCCCAAATTACAATGTTTTAATACCTTTTAGGTCCTTGTAGTCTTAATTTTTATTCAACTCCTCTTGTATCTCCATTAGGGCTTCATGGTGACCCCTAGGCTCTAAGTTATCTGCACTATAATCCTCAACTTTGAATCTTTTCCAAGTCCTCTTGGAAACACCTGTAAAAAACATATTAGAGAAAGAAAAAAAATATGCCTCATTTTCACTTTAGGCTTCTATAGGTCTTCATGCTTAACCCTACTGTTCCATGCTTTCTCCATCTTCCTTGTATCCTTCATCTTTACCTTGGGTTTTCCCTTTCTTGGCAATGTAACTCCTTGTACTTTGATGCTTCTTAGTAACCATCTCATCATGCTCATCATCATTAGGATTGCTCCACACACTTGCAACCCAAATGCCCTCATTAAGCAAAGGAATATCTCCACCTTCTCAACCAATTAATACCAAAATGTAGGAGC
Organism: Thuja plicata; assembly: GCA_018584345.1. Classification (NCBI taxonomy): domain Eukaryota; kingdom Viridiplantae; phylum Streptophyta; class Pinopsida; order Cupressales; family Cupressaceae; genus Thuja; species Thuja plicata. The sequence goes on from MU226433.1 coordinate 1,051,634, forward strand.
CTTCTCACGACTCACAAACTCAGCTTCATCATTAGTCCCTTATTTTAAGACCACTATTGCTTTAAAAGCATCTTCATTCCATTCTCCTTGGCATTCATCCACTTCCTCATTCACCTTTAAGGATGCTTCATCTTGAGCCTCACAAGTAAATTTAATAGAAGTACCCTACATGGTACCCTCCAAAGGACATAATATTTTCCCAATCAGAAAAATAGCATCACACCCAAGCCCTTCAATACTTGACTCTTTGTTGTATTCAACAACATCTTCAACTGCCACCATAGGCTCAACATCTAGAACCTTTCCATCATTAGGTTCTTCATATTCTTCTTGTTATAGGAGTGATGCAATACAATCCAACCTTGCTTCATTTTCCTCTAATGATCTCTTCAATCTTCTTACCTTCTCTTCTTCTTGCTTCCTTGCTTCTTCTTCTCTAATTCCTTGTCTTCATTCATGAATTATTTTAGCAATTTGATCAATTCTCTTTTTGATCTTGTGTACACCATCTTAGGTCTCTCCTTCCAAAAAAATTTCTTTCTCTGATACCACTTGATGTAGAGGCTAGTGGTCAACCAACAATCTTCTTAGTAGATATCCCTATCACTCCTTTTTTTTTAACAACACTCAAAACTTCCTCTAGACTGGATCAACACCATGGATCAACATCATGGTTTAGCATCATGGATCAAAATCATGGATCCAACCCCCACACTAGGCTTATAAATTATCATTACTCCTTAATTTTAACCTTCTCCCCACTAGAATCCACATGCTAAATCTGTACGCATTCAACCTATGCACTCATGCACGTTTGATTTGGTGTTGTGACTGTCCCAATCCTTAAGCACTTCCCTTCCCTTCAATAACCTCTTACACTTAGGATCACTCCTAATGGATTCACCACTTCTCTTCTCATAGAAAGTAATTTATACACATCCCCCTAAAACATCTAATGTATTCACCCAAAAAATCTACTATGCGTCCCCACATTGAATGCAAAAACACACACTTGCTATCCATTGTGACAGTCAAGTCTCCATTTGGACAATCACTATAAACACCCAACACATGATCTCTCTATGAACTAAGAATATTCAAATACTTTCCCCTTTTGAATCCTAAGGCTCTTCCCACACTCACTCATGCTCACTTGATCCCTTGATACAACATTCTGATCAAACAAACAAGACACAACTTCTTATCATCCTAAATTGACAGTCAAGAACAAAATTTTGTAACTCTACTGGTTTAACCCTTACAATGGGAACCCTTCCTTTTCCAAGACCTTTTACATGGAGTAATATCTCCCTCCAACACTTATTCAATCCTCCAAGGCCATAAATATCATTAATTTTGTGAACAAGCCTTCCTAATCTGACTATGATAGTCAATGCACTCCTCTCTATGACTGTACAATCACTTCTCAACTTTCAAACATGTGCCTCCTTCTATATGGACTCTTGCAACCTCCAAGGAAGTTATAATACACCCCCTCCTCATCACTTCCCAAGATGAGAGGTTTATTGTATGTGCAATCACCTAGGTATCATACTTTATCCCTCTCGGGTTACCCTATTGGAGGGTTTGGACAGTCTTCACAAGAATGCATATATCTTTCTCTATATAATGCAAAATTTGGTGATTCCAAAGCCTAAAGGAAGTTAATTCATGCCACTACCATCCCCAAACAATAAAATCTAAAAAAAAAACATTTGGGTGGAGGAAAATACTTTATACAGTGACTGTTACAATAAGGAAATAGTAAAATGCAGAAAATATACTATTTCATTGATTCAAACTTCCAAAATATTTATCACCCCAACCACACACTATTATATCATTATTTGAAATAATAAATAGGTCTCTTGTACAGCCAAAAGACTGACTATCTACCACAAAACTGACTGCTCAAGGGTAGACAGGGTTTTTTTGACTTGTAAGCCTATTAAAAATTGTTATAGGAATACATACCTATGAGACCATCCACATGGTGCTTCTCTTCAAACATCTACACTTAGCCTATCTCCTATGAACTTTCCTATTTAGCCCTTAAGGCTTTATGACCAATTTAGGTACCACTATCTCTTACTGCCCTTATACATTTTCTCATGACCATACAAGTCATATTTGTATGCTTTTAATCCCATCAAACCTATTAAAGACTACAAACTCCCTTTCCCATTACATGGTGACCTTTATAGGGATATTTTCCTTATCATGGAAACTTTACATTATAGTGACTTCATTACATTTGATAGACACTAATGGCCCAAATTACAATGTTTTTAGACCTTTAAATTCCTTGTAGTCTTCATTTGTCTTTAACTCATCTTGGATGTCCATCAGGGCTTCATGGTGACCCTAGGCTCTAAGTGCTCTGAACTACAAAATGATTATTTTATTGCCTTATTCCTTAGAAAAATTGAACCATCTTCCAATAGTGAACTTTATCAAGAGGCCTCAATAAGGTGAGATGTCAAGTCTCTTAGTCAAAAAACTAAATAGAAAAATTAAAGATCTAGTGGTGAAAACTACCATGTGGCAGTGATAAATCACAAAAAGCAAAAATAAAAAATGAATCTGAAGATGAAAACCTCATCGAGGTATCTAAGGATGAGAGGTTTGACATACTTCCTTAGCATTATGAAGAAATATCTTCCATCTTGATAGAACTAACAGAGAAAATAAATATTGGAAAAAAAGAAGACCCCAAGATCATCAATTTAGCAGTCTCCCTATCCAGAGAAGAACGAAACCAATTTACAGATTTATTCAAGGAAAGGAAAATAAATTTTGCTTGGTCATATGATGACATGCCTAGGTTAGGTATCTAAGGATGGGATATTTGACATACTTTGATAGCATTATGAAGAAAAATATTCCATCTTGATAGAACCAACATATAAAGTAAATATTTGAACAAAAGAAGACCCCAAGATCATTAATTTAGGAGTCTCCCTATCTAGAGAAAAATTACACCAATTCATATATTTCTTCAAGGAAAGAAAAATAAATTTTGCTTGGTCATATGCCGACATGCCCAAGTTAGATCCTGATTTGATAATGTGTCGTTTGAATATTGTGTTGGTCCGTTGAGAGGGGGGGTGAATAAGACACAATAAAACTTAAATACTTAAAACTTAGCTCACTGATTCACTCGGTAGAACTGAATACATTAATAAATGACTCACCAAATAACTTAATAACTTAAACAACCCTATATCTCATAATATGCAAATAAATCATTTAAATTCAGTTAACACCAGATTTAACAAGGAAACCCAATAAAAATGTACCCTTCTGAAGTACGCTTGGTTAATAACTTATCCTGTTAAAGATTACAAACACATTTTCTAGATGTGACCCTGTTAGGGGATTTAACTCATATTTTTTAAGCTCTTCACCCTGTTAGGAGTCATGTGGTTAGAGGTCTTTAAATATTCTTTTGGAATGTCACCTACTTCTAGGATTTATAAATAGGATAGTTAAATCTACTCAGTTAAGAGATTTTTCTCTGTTACAAATGCTGATAAGAAACAGTATAAACTTTGATCTGTAAATATAGAAAATACCTTTTCTTGGGTCAGATCCTTATTCTCACATGAATAATGGCATCACAAAATCCATTTGGCTTTGTTCTAGACTATAGATATTGCTCTTTTTGCTTTGCTCGGTAATGTTGTTCTTCAGCTTCTTCTTCTTCTTAATTCAACTCGCCAGCATCTCATTTTTAATTAGATCTCATCCTTTATATATACAAACTTTTGCCTCTTAATATCCTTGATTAGGTTTTCCATCTTTTTCACTCAGTCATTTGATCATCTTCTTCACAAATCTTAGCTCGGTAAACCATTTCACTTTTACCTCAGAACTTGAACTTTTTCTTGGAACTCACATAATCAGGTTTAACCGCTTAATCTTATCCTTAGATCTTATCATTGAATATTCACATTCATAGATATTATAAAAAACTTAATTTAATCCTTATCATCATCCAGATCATCATAGTTTCACATTAAATTTGATCTTATCATCATTACAATCAATATCCTATACTCGGTAAACTTGCTTTGCAACTCGGTAACTATCTTCGTTCACTGCTCGATGTCTAACTCATTCTCCGTGCTTGAATTTATCTCAGTGTTTGGTAACTATGACTTTCTCTCTGTGTTCAGTAACTCTAACTGACTAACACAACTCTATATCAACTGACTCTGTCTAGCTTGGTAGAGTAACTCAATACATATAAAACTTAACTCTTTACAATCTTTGACTTAATGAATCAAATGTACCAACTTGATAACATCAATTATATAGTAGAAAAAAACTATATCAACATTAATTCATCATTGTTTGATTTGTATTTTTCACCCATTTAACTTCTCCTCTTAATATATTGTAACTCAATAAACATTAGTAATCAATTGCTTGACATCAATGACAAAACAACAACTGATCAAACCATTTCTACAACCATGAATACTCGGTATCACTCGGTCTTCATAATCTCCATCAGATCTTGAATATCTTCATCACTTGACTAATATATTTCTCCAGGAATAAAGCTAGTGAAATAAAATATAAAGGAAATGCACCCACATGTGGCATTGCTAGTAAAAGTAGAATTAAAGAAACTCTTAGATACTGGATTCATTCAATTCATTGTTTACGCTGAATAGATTTCAAACATAGTACCATTTCTAAACCCGAAAAAAGCATAAGATTTTGCACGGACTTTAGAGACTTAAATAAGGCATGTCCAAAAGATTACCTTCCACTTCCAAGCATTGATAATATTATAGATCTTACAACTGGACACTCTATGTTATCATTAATGGATAAATTTTACATCTATAACCAGATAAATATTACACCAAAAGATCAAGATAAGATAAACGTTACATGTGTATGGGGTAATTTATGTTGGAATGTTATGTCCTTCGGTCTCAAAAATGTCAGAGAAACTTACCAAAGACCAATGAGCACAATTTTCCATGATATGATGCATACCTTCATGGAAGATTGTGTAGATGATATTTTAGCCAAATCCTCTACAAGAGAAGAACATAAACCAATCCTGGATAGAATCTTTACAAGGCTTGAAAATTTCAAGGTTAGGCTAAACCCAAAAAAGTGTATTTGAGGTAAACTCATGAAAAATTCTTGGATATATTGTTTCAGAAAAGGGAATTGAAGTTGATCCAGAAAAAGTAAAGGCCATCATGGAAATGGGACCTCCAAGGAATATAATCCAATTAATATCATTTCAAGGGAGAGTTCAATCAATAAGAAGATTTATATCCCAACTAGCTGAACATTGTCACTCTTTCACTCAATTTCTCCATAAAGACCCTTCTTTTAAGTGGGATACCAAGTGTGATGAATCCTTTGATCTACTCAAGAAATATTTGATGAATCCTCCAATATTGATGGATCCAATACCAGGCAAACCTTTGTTACTCTACATTTCAAAAATGGAGAATTCATTAGGAGTCTTATTAATGCAACAAGATGAGCACATAAAAGAAAAGGATATCTACTACATTAGTAGAACTTTGGTCAAATATGAACTCAACTACACCTTTATAGAAAGAGAAAGTTTAGGAGTAGTATTTGCTTCCCAAAAGTTTAGGCATTACATGTTAGAAAATCAAATCAAATTAATTCCTAAGATAGATCCTTTGAAATATCTTCTTAGTCGATCTACTCTCACATGAAGGTTAGCTAAATGGGTAATAATATTGAGTGAATTTGATATAGAGTATGTGGATCAAAGAGAAATAAAAGTGCAGGTGATAGAAGATTAGCTAGCTGAAGCACCCATATCAAGTGAAGGACCAATACAAATAGAGTTTCCTAATGCAAACATCCTTACAGTGGTATCTCAAACATGGAAGTTATATTTTGACGAGTCATATACTCAACATGGATCGGGGGCAGGAATTCTTTTTATCATGCCTCAAGGTTACACTATACCAAAGTATTATAAACTGTTGTTTCCATGTACCAAGAACATAGCTGAATATGGGGCATTAGTGATCAGAATTAAAATTACCTTAGAATGGAGGATCGTAGAATTAAAATCTTTGGATATTCACAGTTAGTAATTAACCCGATCAATGATGAATATCAAACCAAGGATGGTAAAATCACACCTTACAAGAGAATGGTTCATGATCTCAAGAAATATTTTGTGCTAATCATATTTGAAAAAATCCCAAGAGAATAAAATAGAGTAGAAGATTCTATGGATACCTTGGATTCACTACTTCAGTTGCCAGACCAAAATGCAAAATATGAGTTCCTGGTGGAAGAATTGGTAAACCCTGCCTACAATGATCCCGAATCCCAGAATGTATGCTTACTCATAGGTCCTGAATCCACTTGGTATGGTCTTATTTACACTCACCTAAAAGACAATATCCTACCCTTAAATCAATCGTGAAACCAAAAGAAAAATTTCATACACCAAACATCCTGATATGAGTTACTATCCGATACATTGTATCAAAGAGGTCTTGATAGGACCTTATTTAGATGTTTAGAGAGTGCAGAATCTAAAAATTATTTACAAGAGATTCATGAGGGTATTCATGGTTTTCATTCTAGTGGTTTAACCTTGACAACAAAACTTATTATAATGGGATATTATTGGCCATCTATGGAGAAGGATGCTTTTCAGTTTGTAAAGACTTGTCAAAAGTGCCAATTCCATGGAAATATGATACATGTCCCAAAACAAGAGTTACATCCATTTCCTATACCATGACCCTTTTATCAATGGGGTTTCCACTTGATAGGAATTATATACCATCCCTCATTAAATGACCACAAATACATAATCACGACAACATAATACTTTACCAAGTGGGTTGAAGTCGCCCCTCTCTCTACAACAACAAGAAATAAAATAAAAAAATTTATCTTGAATTACATAATTTAGCGATATGGTATACCCTATGCCATCATAAAAAATAATGGAAAGCAATTCAAGAACAAGGATGTAACAAAATTATGTGATAAATTCCATATTATTCAACATTTCTCTTTAATCTATTACCCATAATGAAATGGACAAGCAAAGACTTATAATAAAAACATCCTTAAAATCCTTAAAAGGACAATTGATAACTCAGGTAGAGATTGACATATCTAGTTGAATCCAACATTATGGGCTTATAGGACTAGCGTCAGAATACCTACAAGAGCTACACCTTTTTCCTTAGTCTATGGAGCAGAAGTAGTTTTACCTTTGGAGGTAGAAATACTATCACTTAGTGTTTCCTTACATGGAATATTTATATATAAAGACTATAGGGATTCTAGATTGAAAGAACTAGAATTTGTGGAGGAACGTCAACACCAAGCATATGACCACTTAAAGGTTTATCAAAAGAGTATGCCAAGAAACTATAATAAGAAGATCAAACCTTGAGAATTTCAAGTTAAAGATCTAGTTCTTTGAGAAAATCCACAGAATCAACTAGATAGGGAGAAGAAAGGGAAGTTTGAAGAAAATTGGTTAGGACCTTTGGTCATTACATTATCCTATGGCTCAGGGACCTACAATCTAGCCACATGTGATGGAGATAAAATACAGGAACCTATCAATAGTATCCACCTTAAGAGGTTCTCTACTTGATCAGTTAAAAGAATATCAGTTTGTATAACAGAAAGAGATCCCAAGGAAATAAAAAACAATAGGAAAAAACCTGAAAAATCATTATCTTGGTGAAAACATGGCAAACATGCACCATAATGAAAAGAAAAAATACAAAAATACAAAAAAAATAAAAATAAAAAAAGGAAAGAAAAAATAAAATAAAATAAAAAATGCAATAAATCCAAGTAGTGAAAACTTGGCCAACAGGCGCTACTTGTTCCAATTTAAGCTTCTCTATATATCAAGTACAGTCGCATTTTCATCCTCATTCATATTTTTTTCATCCTTGTACATATCCGTTTGTATTTTTCTATTCATGTACATAGTCATAATAAAAACACCACCAGCATAGCTCAATTGTCCAATAAAGTTTTATCATGGTTTGAAAATTTTTCGTGGTCCATCATCATCGTCAAATAAAACTAGGGCCAAAATCCAAACTTAGTGAGCTCATCAAAATAGACACAAGCATGACACAAAGCATCTCATCAAGATAAAGATTAATGATCTTTTGAACATTTCAAACATCCAAACGTCCCAAACCAAGAATCAAACATCAAATCAGAAAACCTTACATCAACTCTAACAGAAACCAAAATTAGGATCGAAAGTACAAATAGATGAATTATTATGAAAAATGGATTAAATTAAAAATACAAATATGTTCAAAGTGTTTGTTTCTTGGTTTTTGAAATTATGTCTTTTTAGGAACTCTATGATGTCTTGGAACAGAGAAGCAATGATGAAGCATGATATTTTCTTTGTTTTTTTCTTGTAGGGTCAATTCGTATTAGTGTGCAAATTCATCCAAAGACATAATCATCAAAGTATCATCGAGGACGATTTCATATGAAAAGGATTAATTCTTTGTTTGTTTACACAAAGATACCTAGGTCATTGTGGTTCCTCATACCTGGATGCCAGGATCAACTTGCAACATAAAAACTGATGAAAATGGTATTCACCTCATCATGATTCAAAATCGATGGTGGTTATACCTAATGATATTCATATCATCATTTCAAAATTAGTGGGCGTTGTACCTATGAAAACATTGCAAATAGCTCAATGATGATAATCAAAAAATAAATGATCTAGTCAAAAGTGACAACGATTTAGTTGCATGTGCATATGGAATTCATGTTTAGATTAAATCTTGCATTGGTAATTATCATGTGATTTCTCAAGGGGGTCAAATAATCAAATTCAAATCACACAAATCTACCTTAGATGGAATATAGTGGACTTTCACAAAAACAACAATAATGCATATCATTTTCATTTAGAATCATTAAGTTAGTACATCTCATTATGTATCTAAGTATAGTCATTATTTATCATAATTAAGTGCATTTCAATTTCATTTAGGTGCATTTTCATAAAGCATTAAATTAAATTGCATCACATTACTCATCACCATTAAGTGCATATCATAAAAATCTTAGAGAATTCCATTCACATATAAGTTGCATTTTATCAATCATTAAATTTATCTAAGTGCATCTAAGAATATTCATTGCATTATATCATTAATAAATCATCATCATATACATAAAGCATTACATAATCATATAGAAACATTGCATCCATACATTGCGTACATTGAAATAAATCATCATATAACACATTCCATATGTTATCCATCTAACTAAATCATACATAAGCATCCAAGTAAAGTAAATGCATCCATACATAAGCATCTAAGTAAAGTAAATGCATACATACATCTTACATATAAAAACACCAAAACATACATATAGATAGAACCATATAATGCATCCATCAAAAGTATCACAACATCATCATAAATATCATAAAAATCACAAAGTCTAATGTATAATGACATCAAAGGAGAATAAATCATCAGTATCAGTAAGGGGGGGGAGAGAGGTACACCAATGTCCATATCTATAAAGTACATCAAGGTACATAAGGAAGTACATCATCAAAGTTCAAAAATCAATATCCTCAAAGAAGAAAGTATACATCATCATGAATCATGGCCAAAAATATGATCTAAGTCTGACCACCATTTGGGCCTGCACCAATGCCTGTACCTGTAAAGGGACTTGTACTAGTCCCCGCATTTGGATTGCCTAGTGGTCTAGGTGATGGAATTGTACCTGCCTGGCTACTCTGTTCCTACTGTATAACTAGCATCTAAGATACCTCTATGATTAAAGTCTGAATCACACCCAATGCTTGTGCCAATTGACCCTGTAATGCTGCCATACTATCTTGCAATAACTGCACATCCTGACTAGGGATAGGAGGAGAAACTAGAGAAACTGATTGGACTACCAATCTAGCTACACGAGACCTATGAGATTCCCATCCCTATGCCAACATCACTCTTCCTTTGATAGGACCATACCCACCCCATCCTCCATCTTGATCTCTATCCCAACCTCCACCCCATCCTCCATCCTTGCCACTTCCACCTACACCTCCTGGAGCAACAATGATCACTCCACCTCTACCTCTCACAACTTTGGTAGCACCACCAATAACACCTCTACCACTATCACCCCTAGTTTTTCCACCTATAGCTCTACCTCCTCTGACCCTCACAACCCTCCATCATCGAGGTAGGCCATCATCAAAATCATCAGAATAAGGATCGTCAATAGAGTATACAGACTCTGTTAGATCTATAAATCTGGGAAAGGGCTGAAAAATGAACCACTGACCATAATCAACTATCATCCCCACACCAAGGGTATCTAATTGATAATCCAAAAAGCTCAGAACAAGTCTATCCAACTCATCACAAGATGTGTGAAAGGTTGCACATGGACCCCACAACTCTCTCTTAGTCTAGACTCAAGCATACACTGCCAAACCCTATGGAATCCATTTCATCTAACCAAACTATCATAGAAATTGTGAGAGAAGGAACTTCTCAAGGATGAAAGGTGTGCATCCAATCAACCATTGTACCATAAACACATAGGGCATGATCGTACCAACAAACTGTGTCATGTCACCAATTTGCCAATACTCTAGCTTGGCCAACTGAGGCTGGACAATGACTATGCAGTATACATAGGGGTATGGTCACCCCATAGGATGATCTCTATCTACTATTAGTCTAGTCACTGGGAGGCTCTCCAAGTCCATATTTGTAGAAGAATAACTCTTGCCAAAAGTACCGCACTCCGTCGATAAACAACCTAATGAAGCTCATGATATAATTGAGATAAAATACAGGACCCCATGTAAATATGTGCGGCTAAGAAAACATGTCCTCCAAAATCTGGCCCCAACCAACTACAAATCTACACACTCTCCGCTCCAGCATCATAAATCCACCAATCAAACCTACTACAACTGAGGGAAGTGGAGCTTATCTCTATCACATAACTGTCCATTGAATGGTATCATCGCTAATAGTATCATTTGTAGACGTCTAAAATCATCCTTATATTAATTTAATTAATATTCCCATGACATTATAGTTAATTTTAATTAATTATATTTGTTATATTCTTCTATCTATTTAATTAATTCATGATTTATTATTCATAGTATTTAAATCTTAATTTAAATATTATTCCCCTTTTAATGTATTAAATCTTATTTATATACATTTCCCTCATTAATCCATTTTAAATAAATTTATAATTTATTTATTCCTCCACATGACTTAATCCTACTAAGCCACAATTAATCTAAATTTAATTTGGATTAAACTAATTTGAACCTAGATCCTATCGTACCTCACATCACTCTCACCAAATAGACCTACTCACTAATTAACTAAGGTTAATTAGGGTAATTTATTGATTCCTACACATATTAGTCATAATTATTTGCTCACACGTGTGAGCAAATTTCTAAAAATTGACCTTTCAAAATAATCCTAATTTGGTGCCAACAAGGTTTCTTACAACCTTGATGACACTTTCTTACACTTTCTAAAAGTGTTTTATTGGACAAAAACTCTTACACCTCTTACAAGATCCTTCACATGTGTACTTTAAGTACACTTTGACCCATCACATCACAAGTTGCTCACACATGTGTGAGAAAACTTGGCCTCTTGCATGGCTTATGTGTCCCTCATGTGGCACCTATGTGGATGCCACATGAGCTCCACCTCATTCAATCCCTCTCCTTCCAAAAATCTATAAATAGAGGCTCTTACCAAGAGAAGATCATCTCCATTTTATGTGTTGTTATCATGCTAGTTTAGCTTTAGAATTCTTAGTTCATAATCATGTTTCATGCTTTTTAAGTTCATTTTGAAAATTAGATATTACATCTTAGGTTTAATGGAATGAATCTAGTTTCTTAGCTTAGATCTTGCATATCATCTTAGCATTAGTGTTTGCATTTTCATCAATGGTGAAAGCTTGAGACAAGTTCCTTATACTTGTTCTTGAGTTATTAGCTCACCCTTTTCATACATTTCAAGTGAGATTTTAATATTGTGTTGGGAGAGCACACCACATACTTCTCTAAGAGCAAATCAACAAGACATTGGGTGCCCTTGTTCAGCTCATCGGAGGTTGTGATAGAAGTATTTGTTTTAGAGTATATTCTTAGATAGGTTAGTGTGTTTTATTGATTTATATATCTAACGTTTGCATGTTTGAGTGTGCTCCCAACAGGTAGGTTTCCAGCACATACATTTTGGCACGCTCGGTGGGACCCACGTCCCTCAATTTTTCATATACTAATAAATTTCACATTTTTATCGTAATTCTAAAAAAAAAATTATGCAGAGCCATCTCCGCTCTGATTTGACCGTCCATGTTTCCCGACTGTCGTCTACACAGATCCACCATTTGTGCCGGCAGACAGCCATTTCCGCCGGTAGAAAATTGTCTCTGCTTGTCCAAATACAAACTTAGTTAAAATTTGTTTTAAAATGTTTTCTACTAACTTTTGAAGTTTTTAAATCTTGGGTTTCTGACAGGGAGTCAATTTTTAAGAGTTAAATGCTGTCCAAATTAGTAAAAACTAAATATTTATGTTTACTAAGTCTTTTTGTCAATTGACTTTTTATGTTTGGCCGTTTACACAAGTTATCTACCATCTCCACAGATTGTTGTCTATGCACTGAAACTGACATCTTCAAATTTTTGGCTTTTCGGACAGGTAAAAATTTCTTTTTTTTTTATGGACTCTTGTTTCCGCTCTAACTTTACCATATGCGTAGATAGCCATTTGCGCTCTGAATCTGCCAGCTGTGCATATTTTCTCTAATTAAGTATTGTTTAGCAGATTTCATGGTTACTAATCTTTTTCAAGATTTTGTAGCACCGCTTCTGAAGATAGACATCAAAACTACTAACTTTTTGTGCTTGTAGGACGATTGGAAAAGATTAAATTCAAAAACTACTCACATTTGTTTTGCAGGTTGCCTTGAAAGAATTCAACCAAATGATCGTATTTTTAAACATAATATTTTATTTAGGCACCTAGACTTAATTAGGAGATTTTATTTGTGTGATTCAAAATAAACATTAGGGGAGTATGCTCTCTTCCTTTTTTGGAAGATCAAAAACCTAGACATGTTTATTTTGTGTTAAACAAATAAGTCTTTTTGGAAAGAACAAGTGCTTGGCATGTTTGGGATAAAATGACATTGGGTAGGAGAGTATGCTCTTTTCCCCTTGAGGGAAAATCAGAAATCTAAACCCCTTTTGTCGCCAATCCATGTTTTCAAGTTAATCCTTTAGTTGGGCCTGCCGGTTGAGGGAAAAATCTCTTGGGAATGACCCATGTGAGAATGAGGTGTAAACCATACCACTCCAACTCATGTTAATCAAATTTACTCTTTGGGGTTAAAGCCTCAGGAGTCAGTTGACATTTGAGCTTATACTTGACTCTCATCTAACCTAAGTGCGGCCTCACAGTCTCAATCATGTTTACGTGACCACTTTTGTCAAGATTCTCTATGGGGCTATACCCCTGAATCATGCTTGCACGGACATAGAGGATACAATAGAACGAAGACCCTTACTAAGCACTCTAGGCATAGAAGCTACCCGATTCACCCTCGAATGGTGATTTATTATAGTGCAAGGGGAGGGAAGATTCTCTACCCAAGATTCTCATCATACGTGTCCTAGGGTATTGTGTTGTGAAAGAGATCTTCATAACACAACAACAATACTTGGAAAAAGGAAAAAACATAGGTGCCCTTTTGAGGGTGACACTGCTGTGTGAGCCAAAGGACTACCAAGCAATGGGCCTATAATATTTCATGTGAAGCCAATTCCTTAAGGTAGCTACTTTTTGTACTGTCTTCGTTGTGTTAAACCACGTGAAAACATAAGTGGCTTGAAAGAGTCACTTGAACATACACAAAAAAAATATCAAAATTACCCAAAGTCACACTTGCTTGCATCCCTCAAGGTTGCTTTGTCCCTTGTTGGATTGTTTTCAAGACACATGCTGGTTATTTTCTGGTTTGAGTATGCTGAAATTGGTTCTTTCCATTGAAAAAATCCACTAAAGATCAAACTAAAATCAAAAATTTGTCCAAAACATCAAGATATTGTCCTAATTATAGACTGTCGTCTCCGCTCTGGAGTTGACATCTGCACAGATCACCATCTGCACATATCATCATTTGCGTCTGAGACTGTTGTCTCCGCTTGAAAACAATGAGCTTCAAAATCTGTCAAAATCTTTGAAATTTGGTCCTTTGTGGGATATTGAAACCATTCATCCTGAAACATTCATTCACTCAGTCAAAATCAAATTTTTCATTCCATGACATGACCGGTTCAAGGAAACACAAGAAGGTTAAGCTTCCAACACCTCTAGTTTATCTAGAACAAAAAGAGACTACTCACAAATCCAAAGAATATCAACACATTTCCCCGTCCATCAAGCAAGAAATCAAATACTACGAGAAAATTGACAAGATCATGTACAACAACAAAGTTTGCAATTTCATGGCCAAGTATCCTATCAACCATGCTTTTATCACCTTTGAGAAATACGATTAAACAAGACTCTTGTTTCTAAAATCAATTCTTCAATTCTTCCATCATCATCAACCATCATTCTTCCTTTTGGAACATTAGATCAAACCTCTTTACTTCAAATCAAATCAAAGTCAAATCGATCCCTTGTAGGTTGAAAGACCTATATCAAAGTATTACAGACCTTCATCTTCAAACAAATACAACATTGCTTGTAGACCATTAGCCCGTCTCAAGTAATTTAAATCCATTAGTGATATCCCATTTTGCTTGAGATCACAAGTCTATCTTCAAGTAGGAAAGATATCACTTAATCCTTTTGTATTTGTGTCATCACAAGGTCTTGTTGTGCCTAGGTTTTGTTCTAAAAACCTTTAAATCAAAATCAATCATCAATCAATCTAATCAAATCAAATCAATTCAAGAATCAGATCTTTGCTCCATTCCATTTCATCTCTCAATCTTACATTGTATGGTAGTCACTCGATCCCAAGCTAGAAACATAAGGTGTGCAACACTCAACAATGCTACCTATGAGGAGAATCATTTTGCCCATCAATTCTTTCAAGGCACTGCAGTACCGGCTGAGGAAGTTCCCAAAGAAACTGAGTTAGTGGAGCAAGAAGATAGGCCTACCCAAGTGAATGATTTCCTTAGCGATCCATATAACTTATAAATGGTTGAAAAGGCCATTAGTCAAACAAAGGTGAAATCTTCTTGAATCTTATTTGAAATGGCATTATAGTGCCCGCTGACTTTGATGAATCGCTCCTTACCAGAAACATCACCAAAGCCGCAACTGCTACCGTAGCCATGACTTCCAATTCAAATGCTACATCATCATGTGATACTGGTAAAGGAGCTATTAGTGAACCTTCCATGTCAATACCTACATCAACACCTATATCAACAACACATCATCAGTCCAATTGAGACAAGAACAAATTCAACAGATCCTAAGCGTTTTGCCAAACATTACTGCGTACAATAGCACTCACACAACAAAAGATACCACTCAAGGAGAAAGTGCTAATGTCAACAACATAGGGCAGATTTCCATGCCTTACCTACATCATCTATGTTTCAAACAATGAGCATGAAGACATCCATAAACAACACATCTAGAGCTTATCAATATATACCCCCTCCTACAATTGGTATGACCTCCACGGGCTTTTTAGCTGCATAATTTGGAGGAGGAGGAGCTTATGTGCCACCATTTACTCTGCATAATGCTCTTGATTTATCCCAACAACTTAATGAACTCAAAAAGCTTGTGCATGGTTTACAAAATGTGGGTAAAAAGGAGTTTTCTTTTGAGGAGATTTGTCCCTATCCACTTGACAAGTCCATCACAATGCAATCATTCCCCCCAAACTTTGAGATGCCTAAATTTGAGAAATACAAAGGTGAAACATGTCCTCTACAACATCTCAAATAATTTTACATCGCATGTCAAGAAGTTGCATATAAAAAAAATTACCTAAAAAGACTTTTCACTAGGAGTCTTGGAGGCAAAAATTTGGAATGGTTCATGACCCTTCCTTATGGATCAATCTCTAGTTTCTCTGATCTCGCAGAGAAGTTTGTTGGACAATATTTGTATAACATTGAGCATCAAGCAACACTCAACAATTTGTGTAATACTAAACAAAAGAATTGAGAAACCTTTGCTAGTTTCTTACAACGACGGAGACATATTGCAAATTGCATGCCATGGAAAACACCTGATAGTCACTTAATTGACATCTTCACAAAGAATTTGATCTTTGAGATGTCTTTCCAAATGAAAATGGATTCACCGGACACCTTTGAATCCCTTGTCAAGAAGGGAAAAGACATTGAAGATGACCTTTTTCAAAGTGGTAGCATCAAACATTATACTCCTTCCAATAATGATAAACCAAAATTCTGGAGTAAAAACAAAGGAGTTGTCAATGATGGAGTGACTGATGCCAAGCATGTTCAAACTGTTCAAGCATCCAACAATAATAATCAAAACAATCACAATAAAAATCATAATCAAAATCAGAATCACAACAAAAATCAAAATCAAAATCAAAACAATCAAAATCAGAATTAGTATCAAAACAACAATCAGAATAACAATCAACAACAACCGCACAACCAATCATATTTGTTTCCTTGTAACAACAACAACAACAACAATAACAAAAACAACAACAACAACAACAACAACAACAACAACAACAACAACAACAACAACAACAACAACAACAACAACAACAACAATCAACAATAATTACAGTTCACAACATTAGTAGAACCTCTAGATGTGATATTTAAACAACTTACAGATCAAGGAATGATAATCTATCCTAATACTCGGCCCTTCGATGAGAATCAACCCAAACCCGTTTGGTATAGAGATAATGAATATTGTGATTATCATCGCATCAAAGGACATGATACCAAGATATGCATGAAGCTCAGACACTTTGTGCAAGATCTCATTGAATATGGAAAAATTGAAGTTGAAGGCTAGAATGCATCCTCATCCAATGTGAAACTTAAAGTCTACAATCAGCCCTTTCCACCGCACAATAAAAAAAATGCATCAAACACAATCCCATATGATTACTCTACCAATACTATCACAGGCCATGATCGAACATGTGGGAGTCTAGAAGAAAATGATATCTTTGGTTTGATGCTCTTTGTGGATGCATCGAAGAATCTGAAATACATGTCAACACCATAACTCTCAAAACTACTGATTGTAATGCTACCACACATAGACCCAGAGTCACAGTCCAAGCTGCTGAAAAACCTTCTACATTTGCAAATCCACCAGCTACATTGTCTACCGCTACTGGGCCTCCCTCACACTACAACCTATTGGCCCAATTAAGAAATATGCCTGGACAAATATCCATTCTAGAACTCCTGCGTACCTCACCAATTCACAAATAAATCCTTGAAGATGCTCTAAATGAATCCCGTGTTCCTAAGAATATCAATGCTTATCAATTCCAAGACATGATCAAGAACTTACCTGTACAAGAGCATCTTTTTTTCACTGACAAAGAATTTTGTGGTCCTGACCTTCATCATAATAAATCCCTCCATATTCAATCCAAAATCTAATCCACTAAAATCAAATGAGTCCTTATAGATGGTGGATCTGGCCTAAATTTGTGCACATTGAAAATGATTCATAACATCAGTCTTTCTAAGGACCTTCTGGATGTAGACAGACAAATCACAATAAAGGCCTATGATGACAAAGAACGAGAAAGCAAAGGTTTGATCACACTACCTTTACAAGTGGGCCCGACCTTAATTGAAACTATTTGCCACATGCTGGATCTAGATCTACCATACAACATCTTGATGGGATGACCCTAGATACATGCTATCAAAGGTGTACCCTATACTTATCATCGATGCCTCAAGTTCCCACATCATGGTAGAGAAATCATGATTCCCAGAGATCCTGAACCCTTTCAATACTACAAGAGACTGGAAGGGAAACAATCCAATTACTGTCCATTGAATGAGTTTGGTTGACATTTCAACAAAGAAACATCTGTTCCAGGAACTTCCTCAGCTCCAGAAAAGACATCAGAGACACAATCTGATCAATCCAAAGGAAAGGAAAATGTTACTAAAGACAAAGCCTCTGAATCTGAAATAAAGACCACCTTTACAGATCAGGGCATGGGAGAATACAAATTTGAAAGTGCTTTATGCATTGGACAACTCCCTTTGTCCCCAAAATTTTATGGGAGACCATCACCATTACCTCCCTCCAAAGAAAAGAATCTCATGCATTGCAAAAAAAACACTTTTGAACACTGGGGGTCCTTACCATATGAGCACATGGAATACAATGTCCTTGATTATCTCTACAATAATGAAGAAGAAAAACTTGTGACATTCCCTAATGGGAAGTATATCAAGGCTACTCCCATTATTGAAAGGATGGGATATCATGGTACTGGCCTTGGTGCTAATGAAATTGGTAAGAAGAAGATTGTCATAGCAAATCCTTATCTGCGAGGACACAAATTGGGTTCCATAGAAACTAAGACTAATTTCACCAAGGACTATTGTTTAGCTGCCTCAGATTCAGAAACTGAAGAAGAGTTTTTTGAAATCCCTTTCCAATATGTTGAAGATGACCTTGACGACCTTACCCATGTATTCATTATCACCTAAGCCGACCTTTCATCCCCTCACCCTCCCCTCACAAACCCTGAACTAATTGACTGGGATCAGCAAGATTCACCACCAGATTTGGACATTTGTTATTTAGATGAGGAATTTTTGGATCTCTTTGGACTAAAGAATCTCTGAGAGTATGAACATCAGATCCACTATAGTGAGAAAGCCTACTTCGGTAGCCAGGTCAATTCTCTTAGTCACAAAAATACAATAAAAATAAATAAAAAAAATACAAAACATCCCCTACTGAAAACCTCTCGCAGCCACCTTCGGATGAAGAAAAAGATTAAATAGAGGACGCATCCTCCAGTGAAAAACCTTTTTGAGGCACTAGAGGAGGGAGAAGCTGACCTACCATTCATATAGAAAGAACCAGAGATGTCCTCTATGATTATTGAAGATACTATCAAGATCAATCTAGGCACAAAAGCAGATCCACACATCACTTACATTGTAGTTTCTCTCAGTGATCAAGAAAAGAAAGACATGACAACATTCCTTCATAAACATAAAATCAAGTTTGCCTAGACCTACAAGGACATGCCCAGGCTAGATATAGAACTTGTCATGCAT
Organism: Thuja plicata; assembly: GCA_018584345.1. Lineage (NCBI taxonomy): Eukaryota > Viridiplantae > Streptophyta > Pinopsida > Cupressales > Cupressaceae > Thuja > Thuja plicata. The sequence goes on from MU226433.1 coordinate 1,071,002, forward strand.
CATCTTGCTGTGGATCCCAATGTAAAACTTGTTAAACAAAAACTATGCAAGATGCATCCGCAAGTAGCACATGTAGTTAAAGTAGAGCTTTAGAAGATGTTGGATGCTGAAGTAATCAGACCTATAGACTATCCTGAATGGGTCTCCAATATTGTGCCAGTCGAAAATCCTGCTGGGGGCATCCGCATTTGCAGTGACTTTAGAGACCTAAACCTTGCATGTCCTAAGGATGATTTTCCACTCCCAAATATTGACATTATAATGGATTTGACTGCTAGATATGAAATGTTATCCCTCATGGATGAATTCTTCAATTATAATCATATCAGTATAGCGCCAAAAGATCAACACAAAACTGCATTCATGAAACCTTGGGGTACCTTCTATTATTAGGTGATGCTCTTTGGCCTTAAGAATGCTGGCACCACATATCAGAGAGAAATGACACCCATCTTCCATGATCTCCTGCATGTCATCATGGAAGACTATGTGGATGATATTTTGGGTAAGTCCAAGACACGAGAATCACACATTCCTATCCTCATTACCATTTTTGAGTGATTGGAAAAGTATAAGCTTCAGCTAAATCCCAAGAAATGTGTCTTTGGAGTACAATCTGGTAAGCTGTTGGGATACATTGTGTCACAACATAGAATAAAAGTTGACCCAAAGAAATTAAAATCCATCCTCGAGATGCCACCTCCAAAAACATTGAAACAATTACGCAACTTACAAGGAAAACCATAGTCCATCAAGAGATTCATGGCACAACTGGAAGATAAGGTGCATCCATTCTCTCATCTCCTATGTAAGAATATCAAATTCCAATGGGATTTCTTATGTCAAAATGCATTTGTGAAACCTAAAGGATATCTCGCTAATCTACTCGTGCTAGTACCACCTGTTGCTAGCCGCCCTATGATTTTGTACATATCAGCCACAGAGGTTGCATTGGGAGCCCTTTTGGCACAATTGGATGATACTGGAAAAGAGTGAGAAATCTATTATCTCAGTAGGACACTTGTTGGTTATGAGCTGAATTATTCCCTCATTGAGAAAGCATTTTTAGCTGTCATCTTTTGCACACAGAAACTATGACATTATATGCTCAATCATAAGATTCACCTTGTTGCCAAAATTGATCCACTCAAATATCTCCTGTCACGTGCTGCTCTTACTGGTCAAACTACGAAATGGGTTATGATCCTTAGTGAATTTAACATTGTTTATGTGGATCAAAAAGCTATAAAAGGAAAAGTTATTGCAGATCCATTAGCTGAAGCACCTGTCGACGGTAAAAATCCACTAATAACAGGTTTTCCAGATGAATCAATCCTTAATTTTGGCCCGAGTACCCCATGGAAACTTTATTTTGATGGATCCTTTACTCAGAAAGGATCAGGGGAAGGAATCTTGTTTGTTATACCAAAAGGGGATATCATCCCTAAATCTTATAAATTACAATTTCCTTGTACAAAAAATATTACAGATTATGAAGCCCTTGTACTTGGACTCTGTCAGGCCACACAATGGAAGATTCTTAGTTTGTTGGTATTAGGTGATTCACAATTGGTTATCAAACAAGTTATGGATGAATATCAAACAAAGGATGATAAGTTGCTTCCCTATTGTCGTATAGTCAAGGACCTCAAACAACATTTCATTGAATTGGTCTTCCAACAAATCCCTTGCACTAACAACAAAGAAGCTGACACCATGGCCACTATCGGGTCCCTGATCACCATGCCAGAACACAGTACACGGTGTGAGTTTCTTGTTGAGAATCTTATGGTCCCTTCCTGTGAAAAACCAAATTATGAAATGGTGTGCAAAATGGCTGATCCTAACTCCCCATGGTACCAAGAAGTATACTCCTACCTACTCAATGGACATACCCCACTTGCCTTAACCCCCAATCAACGTAAAACCTTCATTAGTTGCACTTCCCGTTACACAATCCTTGGTGATACCCTTTTTCGAAAGCATTTCGATGGAACTCTTCTAAGGTGTCTGAATTTTGATGAAGCACAAATTTCCTTGGAGGAAGTACATCAAGGAATTTGTGGGGCTCACTCTAGTGGACTCACTTTGGCCAAGAAGTTGTTACACACTAGATATGACTGGCCTACTATGGAACAAGATGCCTACAACTATGTGATGAAATGTGTGCCTTGTCAGCAACACAATGATTTGATACACGCTCCATCCCAATCCCTTTAGCCCACCATCACCCCTTGGCCTTTTTACTGATGGGGTCTTGACCTCGTTGGCCATATTTTCCCAAATTCTTACAATGGCTATAAATACATCCTTGCCGCCACCGAGTACTTTACCAAGTGGATCGAAGTTGTTCCTCTCACCTACACCACTGGAAAATAGATCTCGAAGTTTATTTTGAACTATCTTATCTGTCGCTATGGAATTCCTTAGGACATCATTACTGATAATGGAGGACCTTTCAAAAACAAGGATGTCATAGATCTATGCAGCAAATTTAGCATTACCCACCATACCTCTGCCAAGTACTTTCCACAAGGCAACGGTCAAGAAGATGCTACAAATAAAACTATCCTTAAAATCCTCAAGAAAAAAGTCGATGAAGCTGGCCGTGATTGGCACCTTCACCTTAATCCCACCCTTTGGGCCTACCGCACCTACATTCAAACCCCCACTGGAGCCACCCCCTTTTCCCTTGTTTACGACACCGAGGCTATTCTACCCATCAAAATTGAGCTCCCATCCCTCATAATTTCTCTCAAGAATATGTTGTCTGAAGAAGAATATAGAGTTGCTCTCTTACAAGAGCTAGAACTCCTTGATGAGAGATGCCTCAATGCCCTAAACCACTTCCATGTGTATCAAAATCACCTCTACCTCTAGTTCAACAAAAGGATCAAACCTCGTCAGTTTGAGGTTGGTGATCTTGTCCTACATCACAATATGAAGAACCTCTAGAACTGTGACAAGAAAGGGAAGTTTGAAACTAATTGGTTGGGGCCCTTCACCATCACATCAAAGTTTGGATTCAGTGCTTATCAGATTGCTTCACTAGAGGGAGATCCGATCCCTAATCCTGTAAATATTGTACATCTCAAGTGTTTCTATGCTTGATCCTTCAGCAATCTATTGTACAACATAAAACTATCAAAATCCAAAAAAAATTAAAAAAGCAGAAAATCCAAAAACATTTAGAAAAATCAAAAATTAAAAAATTAAAAAAAATCAAAAAAGCATAAAAAAATATAAAAGCTTGCAAAAAGTATCCAAAAAAGCAAAAGAGAAAAAGAGAAATAAATTCGTACATCTGTGAAAACCACTTCAGTGGCACAATGGATAAGTACCATGGTGAAAACCTATTTCAGGCACCATGTGTAGTCAGATCCACCATCTGTTTCCACCATCTTTCATACAGCCTCCATCAACTTCCATAATAACTTCACTACCCATATATGTGCAAGTAGTCCCCTGATCGCTTTCCACTTTCGCAATAAAATCACATTCCCTACCCGACTGAGCTTACCCCATCAACATTGAGCTTTATTATAGACAGAGTGACCGCAAATGTTTCCAACAAATCAACAGACAAATTGACTTTCCTAGTTTCGTTCTATTCATAAGCAATTGCCAACGAATTCCCATTTCTATCAATCAATATTTTTCCCATTAGGATGCATCCTTCCGATGTCGGCTATTCTATCAATTCTCACATCAAATTTGTTCATGGAAAGAACTTTTGGGCTGAATGACCACTTGGTTATGATTCCTTTTTATTGATTTTATCTTGTGTTTCAATGTGTCCTTCTTGTGACAGTCTCAATCTTTCATATCTTGGTTTGTTATGGTGAGTATATGTTGAAATACGTGTCATTTGTGGTATGATCTTCTTGTCATAGATTGTTAGTGCATTTATGTTTGATGTTCAGTTATGACTATGTATGCCTCACTGGGGGAAGGATTCATGCATCTCAAATCCCTAAAAAGATATGGATGTATTGTGTCTCCTCATGAGTAACATTTCATAGGTCTCATCATACCTGATATCTTGCATTTTTGTTCCTAACAACCTATTTGTCTGAGAGTCTAGTCCACGCAAAGGAACCATGTCACTTGTGTTTTCTAGCACATGGTGCATAACTCCTTTTGCAAAATCAAACTAGGGTGTGCTCTCCAACATTAACACGGTATAAATTCAACTGTCATCATGTAGTTAGGGTTGCATTTTAGTTAGGACATATTGCACTTTGCATTTTGCTCTTGGCAAGGTTTCTATTTATTTCCCCTATCCAGCTACCTAAGTGATTCTATTAGACCTATTTGATACACACAACAATAGTGTCCTCATATATCCCATTTTGCATTACATTCATCTAGTTGTTGCATTCACTCATTAGGTTAACTTGTTAATCATTTCATTAATCATTAATCATTATAGTTGCATTGTTACTCCATTCATTACTCATTAATCATTATAGTTACATTACATCCATCATTATAGTTCCATTCATTAATTATCCATTACATTACTCATTATAGTTGCATTGTTAATCCATTAAGACCATTCATTACACATTTACACATTATTCATATATCATCACATTGCATCATTACACATAATGTACATCAATCTATAAGCATTTCACATATAACATTAATTATGCATCTCATCCTTGCATCACAAATAGGTCAGCATAATCATATAAATTCATCTCATCCTACATGTTAGTCATAAACATCATATATATATATATATATATATATATATATATATATATATATATATATATCACATAAAATCATGTCATAACACAAAATAGATCACTATCATCAAAATCCATGTATATATAGAGATTCCATCATACATTACTGTCTCATAACGGTGTATCATACAAAAAGGTGTATCAAAAATAGTCTGAAAGAATCATCACGGTGGCTGTGATGGCCCCGTACCCCTGCTAGGATGGGGTGGCAACCCCACTAATCCCTAGGAATCCTGACCTGTACTCTGGGATGTAGACCTCTTTGAGTATGGTGGATCCTGCTCTACCTCCGACATGACTTTGTGATATAAGGTCATGTAATACACGACCTCCCGTCCTCTCCTTCTGACCTCCCTCTGTGCTGCAAATGCATCTTCTAGCACCAGTCCCAAACCTATAGCTATGCCTACCTAGCGAGATATATCTCACTCTACCCTATATCCCTCTACCTGTATCCGCACAACATCTTGCTACACTGTCAAAACCGCTATCTGTGCTGACATGGCTGCCAACTCCTCTCCTGCACCCTCCTCTTATCCCCCATCCCAAACTCTCCACTGTCCACCCGAGCTTGTAGCAGGTCTAATACCCTGTGTGCACCATCCCCATCAGCTGTCTCTGATACTAAATCCCCCTATACTCGGGCTAGCTCTGTCTGTAGGCTACTTGTCATTGCTTGAGAGGTGGCCAACAGTCCCTGTAGCCTCAGAACCTTTGACTGTGAACTATTCTTCATTACCTAAGAGGTGGCCAGCAGTCCCTGTAGTCTTAGAATCTCTGCCTGGGAGCTACTCTCAATCGCCTCAGATATAGCTAATAAACCTTGTACCCTCTATAGCTTTGTCTGTAGACTGTCCCTCTCAGCCACTACATTACCGTGAACCTCCTAGGATACATGCCCTATCTGTGGCCCATGTGACCCCTATCACTGTCCCTGTCCTGGTGGTCCTTGTGGCCCCTGTCCCTATACCTGTCTTTGTATGTCTGGGACCACTGGTGGCTACCTCCTTGCAGGTATCTCTACCTATCCCCATCGCCTTTGAGCTGCTACTCTCAGCCAGACTCACCTACCCATAGCCCCTCCTTCATCTCCTCCCTCCTCATCATCATCATCACCATCCTGTCCTCCTCCATCCTCTCCCTACCCAGGCTGCTCATCTACCTGTACTACCCCAGGAACTATCAATCTGATTGGCCTGTGAGCTACCCACCACTGTGCATATGCTAGGATGACTCCTGCATCATGTAGCGACTCTTGCACTCTAATCCATGCCACTCCCTCCATACCCATCCATGATCCCTGAGCTCCCCGTAAGTCAACCCCAATCCCCCAGATGTTGCCTACCTCCTGAGTCACCAAAGGATGAGGGAATCCATCTAGCATGACCTCCTACACCTGTCCTATCTATTTTCATACCCTAGATGACATGTACCTGACTATCATATAGGACGTACATCCTATCAATCAACAATCAGTCTGCACAAATATCAGATAATAAGAATCATAGTGATCGCCCTCTACGTATGCATCTCCATCATGTTGTGTGACCTAATGGCCCCATGTCTCACACCTTGCTTAGGGTGCCCACTTAATATCCCCCATCTCACCTAATCTCCTCTGCCAATATACAACTGAGTTTGTAGACTCATAGCTAATCGGTGGCCTGTATCTACATGGATATGGCTCATAAGCCTGCCTGGTCTCATGTGTGCAAATTAGGCGTATGATGACTATATGCTCCCATGCCCATACTAATAACAAAGTACATCCTGGTCCTAATTCCCTACCCTTATGATAGGTGCACATGTGCCCATGCTACTCAATACCTGTGCCCAGCCAATAGGGAATCCCTTCCCTGCATGATCCAACATCATCCGCCCCCTACCAAACCTACAAAATAAAGTGCCACCCATCGCAACCGTGGCTGTGCCATCATAGCCCCCGCCCACGACATCCACTCTCATGTCATCACAATATCTGTAAACCTCCTCCCAAAGGCCATCTCCATGTATGGATCTGACCCCTCAAAATAGTACTCCGGTATCAGCCCCCAAATCGACACTCTGTAAATCCTCCACACATCGTGTAGATTAATCGTAGCTTCCCCTATGGGGAAGTGAAAGCTTGAGGTGGTACTATGCCACCTCTTAATCAATGCCGACATAAGCACATTATAAACTCTCAAATGGGGCCAGAGGTGTGCATGCTCTAACCCACACAAGGTAACTAAACCCCACTCCTCTGCCGTCAGCTCCTGCTCTAGCACCATTGTCGCTAGATAGCACTCCCTCACCTGGAAGGTAATCGTATCCTTGCATCCACCAAATACCCATGTCAGATCTCAGATGACACTCTTTCTTGATCTGGGGCATCAAAAAATTCCCCCCGGATCCCTTCTCTCCCCTTTTCTTCTATTCTTAGATTAATCGATGGAGACGTCAGTTTACCCGCGCAGACAACGATTCTCACAGCCGCCAATATGCAGAGATGGTGGCTTCTGCCACCACCTTTTTTTTGCGCAGATGACGAACCTGCTTCTCCATCTCCACTCCCCTTCTGGCCTTCCCCTGCCCTCATAGAGGACAATCATGCGATCACTGTCTGCGTAGATGACAATTGTCGATTAGCCGTCTGCGAAGACGGTGAACTATCGATCACTGTCTATGCAAATGACAGTCAGGCGACTGCTGTCTCCACTACGGGCCAGTTTTACATGCTTTTTGAGGTTAATAAATTCATATTCAAACCTAAAAAACAAAAAGGACAGAGAGGTCTTTGAATAATCACCGGTGGTCCTGTGTCTGCGGGCCGCTGGTGTGTCCTAACTCGCTCCCCCAGCTATGTACGCTCTCAAACCGCCACCATCTCTTCTCTCTTCTTTCATCTTTTTTTTCTCTCTGTGAATGAAAATGACTTCTCTTTGGGCCCTGATGGACTATTTATAGGCCCTTGGGAGCCGTTTCTCCCTTCCTTCTCCCCGTTTCCTACTCTAGACCCCATTTTTCCTCTATTTCTTTTGGACACGACATGCAATTGGTTTTCTTTCCCCCTCTTCCTGCCTTTTTCGAGAAATTTTTTTTTTTTTTTTTTTTCCCTATTGTTTTTTAGAGGGGGCACACTCCTCTATCCTCGTCGCCTTAGGTTTTCCTGTCCTTTCTAGGGCATCTTATTTTCTTTTCTTTGACGCAATGCCACTTACGATGCCGCATCAAAGAGGGGCAAAATGTAGACGTCTAAATTCATCATTATATTAATTTAATTAATATTCCCATGACATTATAATTAATTTTAATTAATTATATTTGTTATATTATTCTAGCTATTTAATTAAATATGATTCATTATTCATAGTATTTAAATCTTAATTTAAATATTATCCCCATTTTAATGTATTAAATCTTATTTATATACATTTCCCTCATTAATCCCTTTTAATTAAATTTACAATTTATTTATTCCCCCACATGACTTAATTCTACTAAGCCACAATTAATCTAAATTTAATTTGGATTAAACTAATTTGAACCTAGATCATACCCTACCTCACATCACTCTCACCAAATAGACCTACTCACTAATTAACTAAGGTTAATTAGGCTAATTTCTTGATTCCAACACATATTAGTCATAATTATTTGCTCACACGTGTGAACAAATTCCAAAAATTAAATTTTTAAAATAATCCTAATTTGGTGCCAACAAGGTTTCTTACAACCTTGATGACACTTTCTTACACTTTCTAAAAGTGTTTTATTGGACAAAACCTCTTACACCTCTTACAAGATCCTTCACATGTATACTTTAAGTACACTTTGACCCATCACATCACAAGTTGCTCACACATGTGTGAGAAAACTTGGCCTCTTGCATGACTTATGTGTCCCTCAAGTGGCACCTATGTGGATGTCACATGAGCTCCACCTCATTCAAGCCCTCTGCTTCCTTCCAAAAATCTATAAATAGAGGCTCTTGCCAAGAGCAAATTATCTTCATTTTATGCATTGTTATCATGCTAGTTTAGTTTTAGAATTCTTAGTTCATATTCATGTTTCATGATTTCTAAGTTCATTTTGAAAATCTAGATATTACATCTTAGGTTTGATGGTATGAATCTAGTTTCTTATCTTAGATCTTGCATATCATCTTAGCATTAGTGTTTGCATTTTCATCAATGGTGAAAGCTTGAGACAAGTTCCTTATACTTGTTCTTGATTTATTAGATCATCCTTTCCATGCATTTCAAGTGGGATTTTAATATTGTGTTGGGAGAGCACACCCACATACTTCTCTAAGAGAAAATCAACAAGGCATTGGGTGCCCTTGTTCAACTCATCAGAGGTTGTGATGGAAGTATTTGTTTTAGAGTATATTCTTAGACATGTTAGTGTGTTTTATTGATTTATATCTCTAACGTTTGCATGTCTGAGTGTGCTCCCAATAGGTAGGTTTCCAGCACATACATCATCATGAAACACCTGTTGACATGCCTCTCCATCATACACCTAATCATAATAAACAAGCTCTCCCATAACAAAAATTTGGAGAATACGATATATGTCCTTAGGTATAATTGTCATCTGACCCATTATTAATTGAAATATATTATGATTGGAATGCCATCTCTCATCCAATGCTAACAATAACCCTCTGTTCACATGGAATCGAGGCATATATAGAAAATAATAGAGGCCACACTTCCCAATCACTTGTTTCTCCGCTCTAGTCAAGTCAAGGATCATCCTCAACGTCATAGGCTACTAACCTCTCATATACAGTTTTTGAAAGGAAAAATGTTTTCAAGTCAAACACATATCACTCAGTCAATCATCAAGTTGATAATCAAGTGTCAATCATCATCCTATCATCTACCCGCTCATGTGAGATTTGCAATAATTGCATTGAGCGCATCAAATTTTGTTTCTCTAGATCTTGAGGATGAAAAATCATTAATCTATCATCCTATCCAATTGACATCAAAACAAAATCAATGGAATTGATTTGATTGACATCATACAAGTTGACTTCAAAACATCATCTCAACATCATCATTTAATCCACCCATCACCCAAATCAATAAATCGATCATCAAAAGCCTGAGTTTATCATAAAAAATTAGAAATAATTTTTTTTAGCAAAAGCGACATTTTGCAGTGTCAAAGTAATGCAACATCAAACATGACGCTCCAATTATCAAAAGCGTCGCTTCATGGAAAACATGTCATTTCCCTTGGTAGAAACGATGAAATATTTTGCATATACACTTTACAAAGTAAAGACGATGCAATAAAGGGTGTAAGCGACAATTTTTTTTTGGCAAAAGCATTTTTCTAGGCAACACCAATGTAAAATTTGGCGAAGGTGATACACAAACCATCCTATTTTCCCTAACATACGAGACAAAATAGAGAGTGGAAGTGACAAAATAAACCAGAGTAGAAACAAAAAGTGATGAAACATAAAAAACCTAGGGTTTTCCCATAAAAATGACTAAAACAATCTAAGAACGAGCCAACATCTAGTAAAAATGATGAGTTCATCAGTAAATATCGGAGACTCATCAGAGGTTCGTACGTTGGAGGTCCCTAGAAGCATCTACCCTTCTCGAACTGGTGCTCCGAGATCAGGACAACCATTTTTGCCTAGAAAGTATAAAGTCAACCATACCAGAGAAAACGACGAGGGATAGTGAAAATGAATAGTAAAAAGTCAACTTTTACCCTATGTATCACAATTTTGACCTTTATGGGGGTAATTTTTGACAAAATCTTTCACATGGAGATCCATTATTCAAAATTATTACCGAGGCATGATTTAAAAATCAAATATTGATCGAGAAATAAATCAAAATTTAAAACCATTAAAAATTGGACAAATCATAAAACTAATAAAAATTGAAAAAATCATCAAAACATCACACAATCATTTCAATTCATTTCTCGAGGGGGCATACCATCATCAGGAATACTTTTTTTACAATCTGACCACTTTTCAAAATTGGGGAATATAAGACATCAAAATTTCAAAATCGAAAATGGGGCATCAAAATCAATTAAAATTTAAATCAAGGGTTCATATCAAAGTTTTATAATCACCGGGGAAATATCAAGTCATCAAATCAATCAGGTCGGCATCATAGTATCATAACATAAAATCGACATCAAAACAATTATTCTTTAAATCAACGCGCTACACACATTAATTCAAAGAGGGGCAAATGTATATGCCTAAATATGATCAAAGAGCATACACAATTAAATTTAAGCCATTTGGATTAATTAAATCAAAATTAATTAATTATGTCATTGAATTAACCATTTAATTACATATTTCTTTAATTAATTAAATCCAACACATTCATAAATCATACATGGTTAATTTAATTAATTCATTTGAATTAAATCCTACTAAAAAGTCTTACCTACCACTACAAGACGAAAATCAAATTGACTAATAAGAGAGGAGGAATGAGTGCACATGGATCATCAAAAGGCTTTGCAATCTTAACCATTTAATCTTGAAAGGGAATCTTGTCAACTCAAAGAGAACACATCATCAAACTTAACCTCAACTCAAATCTTGATCATGGTTAATCTAATTCACCCCTACACCTTGGAAAATCCTATAAATGGGATGCATAATTAAAGTAAATGATCCACCTTCATCTAGAGTAATTTCATAATGTTGGTTTGGACATCTTCTTCCATCAAAGCATAGGCACAACACTGGTTTGCATATTAATATTTTAGTTTAAGCATTGTTATAATGGAGGATTTGCATCATAATATAGCACAATTTTGATCATTTAGAATAGGATTTGCATCATTATTCGTAGCATCTTGCATCATGTTGAATTCTCATTTTCTAGGTTGTCACTTGAGGATCAAAATTGTAGCTGAGAGCATAATTAAAGTCCATAGAATTAGATATCCATAGAATTCTTATGATTTGCTTCAATTCTTGATTGCTTAACTAGTTGTTCATCTTGATTTTGAATTGATTGATCATATTAATGTTCTATGAAGGTTTGTAGCATTAAATTTATACACACACACACACACACACCTCCAACGTAACCTTGAGTCCATTAGGCACTTCATTGCCCAACTAGAGACAAGTGTGAACCTTTCACACATATCCTAAGAAAAGACAACTTTCAAATGGGATGTTCCTTTCCAACAAGGTTTTGATAAGTGTTGGCCTCGTTTTGAATAAGAAAAAATTTAAACTTTTGTATAAAATTCATTATTTGGCTAGTCATGTATGAGTGTTTTGTAAAAATATTTTCAAGATTGGTCGTTATGTGATTTCAATCAAAGGCCTTCATCACGATTCTTCTGGCGAGTTGGTTTACACGTCTCTCATCTTTGCAAGCCATCAAATTCATCACAAACATCTGAGTCTAATTTGTCAATACAACTTGATGATGTTGAATCGAATCTCAGTTTGGCAATATTTCTAGAAGAGGGCAACATCGCATACAATGCAATTAGCAAGTGTGAAGTCATTTTTTTATGCACCTAAAACCATACATGTGGTGGTTGTGTGAGTGTGTATTCTTGATGCATGTTGAACATAGTCATATCGACTCTTTTATAATTGTTTGGCAAGTTTCCTCTAAGTACCAATACATCTTGTCAAGTATATTTCAAACATAAGAAAAGGTCAACAAGAAGTTACCACCAATTTTTAGCCGATAGGCTTCCCCTCTGAGGTTGCTTGCAACCGGAATTTGACTCATGTCTGTAAAAAACCTGCCAGTAAATGGTTTACAGAGTATGGTTTATGGTTTTTGGTTTCGAGATAATGGTTTAATAGCTGTTTTCCTTGTACGCTTAGTAGATTGGGGCTACCGTAAACCATGTGGTCCCAGACTCTGTTCTCCGCAGTCATTGCCATCATCACAAATGCTTGGGGATTGATTTTAGATTTGCAGCCGCCTGGGTAATGATGATGGACATGGCTGGAGTACCCAATTTTATTGCTACGGAAATGGGAAAATCGCTAAGGGTTTTTGTGAGTACATTGCCGACTGGTTAAAATCAAATCAATGTACACAGGCACTTGTGTCTCCATGTTATTTTGAGTACATTTCCGACTGCTTCAAATCAAATCTAATCATGCCCACTGTGATGGAGATCAGTCTGAGATTAGAATTTGTGTTCTACGACATGCATGCCTCTGTAAAAATCAACTCGCGCAGGGAAAATGTTGCCTGTCATTCGATTGCTCATCCTTTTCCCCATTTATCTTCCACCCTGTCAGAGTACAAAACATGATTATCATGCTCAGTGCAGTATAGGCATGGTTTG
>MU226433.1:1099466-1117455 GCA_018584345.1 Thuja plicata
TGAAAGAAATGAGACAAGATTTTGCTATAATTTTGATGCTCTCTAATTGATCCTCCCAAATGAAGAAAATGAGGTCCATAATATAGAACAACCTGAGAAGGGGATGAAGAGTTTCTTGAAAAGAAACGGCTGACTCTTCATCTCCATGGAGGAAGGTGAGACAATTTTGGAGGAAATATTCAATTAAAAGAATGAATTATTGCCACATGAGTGGCTTTTCATATGGAATTATGGGATTCCTTTTGAGGATAATTCACTCAAATAAGCAAATAATTCTTTTAATTCCTTTTGATGTGTATTTAGCTAAAGGGGGTGGAATTAATTTAATTTTAAAAGCACTTAGGACTTTAGAATTAAATTAATTAATCATAGGGATTTTTAGCTAATAAACCTTGATAATTTAGGAATTAAATATAGTGTGAGATTTATGCAAATTCAAGTTTTTTGCATTTGAGACCAAGTCTATTAAAGTCAATTAGGAAGAGAAATTTGCCTAGTACAATATGACTTTGATGATGAGAAAATGCACCAAAATTGATTAGAATTGTAAGGTGCCAATTTTGGGGTGTTACATTTTTGCCCTCTTTGAATTGGTGTGTGAGCAACGCATTGATTCAAAGAATAGTCTGATGTGAAGATGAAGATTTTGGAAGTCTAGGTTAGGTTTCCAAGACACCGATTAGATCGACAATCAAAACCACCTTTAGAATGAAGCATGATTCTCCGAAGTCTAAGTTAGATTGCGAAGACAACGGTCCAAATGCCACTTGAGAGAAGATCAGAATTGGGTTTAGATTGCCCCAATGTCCACTGATAGCTGATGAAGATCTAGGACTATCTCCAGAATCAGGGTTAGATTACCCCAAGATGAAGGTTAGCCCTCCGAGATCCAGGTTAGGTTGCCCAGATAATGGTCTAAAAGAGCTTTTGAGAGTCATCTTCAGAACGAAGCATGACTTTTAGGAATCAGGGTTAGATTACCCCAATACCTAATGATATTTCAAGAATCATCTCCAGAACGAAGCTTGATCCTTGAGGATCTGAGTTAGATTGCTCAGATACCTAGAAAGATAGATGATAAGATGCGAGGCATCAAGATGCCCCTAGAGATTCAAGATCATGGAATATCCAATTTTGACCATAAGGTACAAAAAATTGAATATGCCCCAAGCGATGAGATGCCCCTAGCAATGGGGACTTTTGATTCAGAACAGACTGATTCGAGAATGATGCGAAAAGATTCAATGATGCAATCATCCTGCCCCCTCGGGAGCGAGATCAAAATATGACACATCATAATGATGATCGAGAGTGAGAAATCGCAGATAGAAGCAAGATCAAAGATCCAGAGATATCAGAGATAGATCAAGAGAAGGCAAAATTGATTTAGAGCGATCAAGAGATCCTGTTGACTAGATTTGACTATAGTTGACCAAGTTTGACTAGAATTGACTAGAGTTCACTTTGATGAAAAGATTGTAGAAGCTGAGAAAATGATGATGAGAGATGATTCTGACAAGAAAGCAATGTCAGAAAGTTGACTGCACAAGCGTCGAAGCACGTTGGTCTCAAAATTTTAAAATGTAATTTTGAGCTATTTAGGAGTGTCAGACTTCAATTTTGATCACAAAAATGGATTCAAAATGGTCAATTTAGCCAAAGGTGCAATTTTCATGGAAAACAAAGCACTTTTAAAAATTAGGTCAAAAGCTATATAAGGTTTTCAAATCATTATTCACATTTGACTTTAGAGATGGCGAGGCTCCCGCTGATATTGATAACATTCCCATGTGTACACACCGATTCGAGCACTCTCGATGACACAACTGACCACTGGAGTATGATGCACCTGTAAGTAAACGAAATACCATCCTGCATTTCAAATTTTATTAATTTTTAGGTCATTTTATCACATTTTTAGAGTTTTTAAGGTCTGTCACATCAAGTCTTGCGCGAGGGAACAGTTTCCTCACAACGGCCTAGGTCACCCTTCGCGCAAGGAATCATCTCATGCAGGAAATTGCAATATATGATAGGTACTAACCAAAAGAATATGAATGAAGATCAAGAGCGAGTATCGGACACTTGTGTAGTCGAGAAGAAGCCAGGATAAAAGATGAGGACCTTCGAAGAATGAGAAGACCATGAAGAGAGCACCAAAACTGTCGCTATGCAAGCCTAAAATGCAAATGCAAGTCTAAGCTAAATGCAACCCTAGGACTTGGTTGTTGGACTCATCACATAATTATCATCATCGAGTACTTTTGGAACATCGGAGTCAATACAATCCTTACTGGTGCCGCTGCGACCATAAGGATATGAATATGACTTTCATCAGATAAAATGTAGGAAATGAATGTAAGCATTAGGGCACAAAAGCCAAGATGACCTGAACATTATTTCCAGTTTGATATAGTAAGAGTACACAAGTAAACAAACAGAGCAATAATAGTCAAGAAAGTAGTTCCAATCTCCCCTTGGCGTACAAATAAACAAGATCAGGGGATGTGAGGCTTTTCCACCTTAATGCAGAAGCTCTTATCACATACACCCTATTTATTTGACATTACCGGATCATCGAAACCACACCCATAAGCAGTATACAAAGAAAATATCAATGAAATTCATGAGAACAGATAGCATACAAAGAAAGATTCAATCATAGCTCAACATGTTTCAAAATTTACGAATGTGTATGTGTTTAGGGTGTTGAAAAACACCGTTGTGATTGTGAGTGCAATGTGTTTGACTGTTATCGAGAGATGTTTACGTTGCGATATCCAATGTGTGTTGACAAACACAGATGTGTCCAAAGAGAGTGTTGAAAAACATTGTTTGATTGGGGTGTTTAAGAAACACCAGTTTGTGCCAGTAGATAGTTGTCCTTTAGGACTGACAAGATTACTGACTCGAGTGTAAATTGAAGATGCGATTGAAGTGGGGAGCCATGCCCCCAAGTACTAAATGGATTGATGTCGAATACGCTGATTAGCGAGTCAATGTGAGAAATCTTAGAAGTATAGCAACAGTAGGCAGACGCAGTGAGAACCACTGGTGACTATCGCGAGGAAGATTCTCAAGTATAAATATTGATGTGAGATCTAGGCATCAGCAGGCAGACTTAGTGAGAACCACTGGTGACTGATGCGAAGAGGAGAGAGACTCCAAAAGATAGGATAATGCCCCCTAGACTAGGAAGATGCCCCTGAGTGTGACCAGTTTCAATCCATGTGAAGTCGAGCAAAATCTCAAAGATTACTGAGAGCGAATGCATGAGCAAACTAAAGCAAGAAAGAAAACTAAAGCGGGAAAGTAGACTGAAGCAAGAAAGAAGCATAGCAAATTGCCAAAAATCCAAGAGATGTCGCAATTGATAGAGCATTGTGGAACAAGAGGCACCTATTTACCAGGTTTTCACCATCTTGGTAGAAATTCTATTTTTGCTACCATGATGCCTATTTACCAGGTTTTCATCAATGGCGCATTTTTCTCTGTTTCTCTTTTTTTGTATTTTCATTTTTCATTTTTTTTGTATTTTTTCATTTTTTGGTATTTTTTCATTTTTTAGATTTTTTTGGTATTATCAAGGCGCCTGTTTACCAGGTTTTCACCAGGATAATAGATACATCAAAGCACCTACTTGCCAAGTTTTCACTAAAATGATCATTTTTTCAGGACATTTTGCAATTTTTAGGATTTTCTCAGAATAAAGTATGTACATGAGCATTCAGAAGACATTTCAACTGTAAAACTTTTTCAGATGAAGAGTGTTGATAGGATCTTTGAGTTGTTCCCCCTCTATGGTGGAGAGATGATAAGCGCCAGACCCAAATACTGCAATGATAATATACGGACCAAGCCAGTTTGGCTCAAATTTACCTTTCTGGATCCGCTATTGTTGATTCTTAGGGTTCTCTCTCAGGATGAGATCACCCATTTGGAAGTCCCTTTGTCTAACCTTCTTGTTATAGCTTTTAGATATTCTCTTCTGATATGCTCGGAGATGATCAAATGCCACCTTTCAACATTCATCCAGTAGTTCAAGCTCTTGTAGCCAAGATATTCTAATATCATCATCAGTAATGAGGCCCTTCAGAGAGACTCGCAAGGTAGGAACCTCAACCTCAATAGGCAGCACTGCATCCACACCATAAACTAGAGCAAAGGGAGTGGCCCCTGTTGGTGTTCGTAAACTGGTGCGATAAGCCCATAAATCTAGATTAATCTGGAGATGCCAATCTCGTCCAGATTTGTGTACTATATGATGTAGGATCTTGAGAATTATCTTGTTTGAAGCTTCAGCCTGTCCATTACCCTGGGGATAATAGATAGAAGACCAGTGCTAAATAATCTTGAACTTAGTGCATAAATCTGTCAGATCTTTGTTCTTGAATTGCCCCCCATTGTCAGTGATTATTGATGAGGGTACACCATATCTACAGATGATGTATTTCAGTATAAGCATAGCTATAGACTTGCAATCAGCTACACTGAGAGGTACTGCCTCAACCCATTTGGTAAAATAGTCTGTAGCAGTAATGATGTATTTATGTCCCCTCAAAGAAGATGGATATATCTAACCCACTAATTTGAAGGCCCACTGTTGAAATGGCCAGAAAGTAATGAAGGGAATAAGCTCCTTGGCTGGAGCATGAATCAGATTACCATGTAGTTGACACTGTTTGCAAGACTTAGCAAACTGTGTAGCTTCTTTCTCCATATCCGACCAATAGTAACCAGCTCTAATAATTTTATGAGCCAGTGTTAGACCGTTTGAGTGAGACCTACAGACGTCTTCATGCACCTCTTCTAATGCATGCGTAGACTCATCAGGTTCTAAAAACCTAAGGAAGGTACCATCTAGACCTCGTCTATATAAGTCATTAGCTACGATGACAAACCATGAAGCACTACAGATTAAGTGACGTTTCTCATTTCAAGTATATGTGTTAGGAATAATTTGGTCACAAAGATAAGAGTAGATATGGTGGTAGCAGGATGAGTCATGTCCAATGACTAAACAAATCATCCAGGAGTCAGGGGAATTATAGGCAGGGTGGCATAACGTCTCCACTAGGAATTCATGTCTTAAGTCATTTTCTGGCATTTGTAACATGGAAGCCAGAGTAGCCATGGCATCAGCTGCTTTATTATCTACCCTTGGAATTTACTAGAAAGTAACATGTGCAAAGTATTTCTTAAGATCATCAACCATCTTCTTGTAAGGCACCAGTTTTTCATCCTTTTTTTGATAGATGTCATTCACTTGATTAATAACCAGTTGTGAGTCTCCAAAGACCTTTAGCTCATCAACACACCATTCAATAGTGATCTTTAATCCATTAACCAAACCTTCATACTCAGTAGTGTTATTTGTGCAAGGAAACATCATTTTGTATGCCTTTGGTAATGAATACCGCTAAGGTGTAATGAACAAAATTCCAGCACCTGACCCCTGCTGGGTGAATGATCCGTCAAAGAACATGGTCCATGTTTGATGTGTGGGAAGCATGATGGACTCATCTGGGAATTCAATCCTTAATGGTTGAAGATCTGTGATAGGTGCCTCAGCCAACTGATCTGCGATTGCTTGCCCTTTGATAGCTTTTCTCTCAACATATTCAATATCAAAATCACTAAGGAGCATGACCCATTTAGCTAGTCTACCTGTGAGGGTAGCTTTACTGAGCAAGTATTTTAATGGATCAATTTTTATGATGAGCCTTGTAGTGTGAGCAAGCATGTAGTGTCGTAACTTCTGGGAAGCAAACACCACCGCTAGGAAAGCTTTCTCAATTACAGAATAATTCATTTCATAAGAGACCAATGTTCTGCTGATGTAATAAATTGCTCTTTATTTATTATTGTGATCTTCTTGGGCCAATAGAGCACCCATATATGTTTCTGTAGCTAAGATGTATAAGATCAATGGATTCCCATGAATAGGAGGCATTAATATAGGCGTATTGGCTAGATATTGTTTGATCTGTTGAAAACCTTGTTTACATTCTTTGTTCCATTCATAGGTCACATCTTTATGTAGAGTTTTAGTAAATGGTTGTGACTTGTCAGCTAGCTATGAGATGAAGTGCCAGATAGATTGAAGTCGACCTTGAAGACCTCTAATTTTTCTGATATTGCAAGGTGGAGGAATTTCCATGATAGCTTGCACCTTTGTAGGATCCACCTCGATTCCTTTCGCAGAGATGATATAACCAAGCAATTTTCTTGAAGTTACCCCAAAAGCACATTTCGTAGGATTAAGACACAGTCTAAATTTTTCCATATGATCTAGTATAGGGCCTAGATCAGTAAGATGTGCTTTCCTATCCATACTTTTAGCAAGGGTGTCATCAACATAATCCTCCATTGTCTTATGCATCATGTCATGAAATATGGTAGTGATAGCTCTCTGATAAGTAGCTCCAACATTTTTTAGACCAAAAGGCATAACATTCCAGTAGAAAGTACCCCACGCACAAGTGAAAGCAGTCTTTTCTTGGTCTTTTGGCACAATTTTGATTTGGTTAAAGCCAAAGAAACCATCCATTAGAGAGTACATCTCATACCCTGTTGTCATATCCACAATCATATCAATGTTGGGTAGAGGAAAATCATATTTTGGACATGCCTTATTCAAGTCCCTAAAGTCTGTGCAAACTCTGATAGATTTATCATGCTTTGATACCAGAACTATGTTGGAGATCCATTCTGCATAATCAATGGCTCTGATGAACCCAGCTTTTAGAATTTTCTCCAACTTTGCCTTGACAAGTAAAGCCACATGTGGATGCATCTTCCTAAGTTTTTTCTTGACTGGTTTCACACCTGGAGCTATTGATAAGTGATGCATGATAAGATCAGGATCTACACCAGGCATGTCAGAGTATGTCCATGCAAAATTTATCTTTTTCTCCTTGAAGAAATCTGTGAATTCCTTGAGTTCTTCTGCAGATAATGATTTAGCCACATGAATAATGTGTGGATGTTCTTTTGTACCCAGATTTACCAGCTGAGTTGGCTCAATTAGCACCGATGAGCGTTCCTATAAATGACTCAAAAGCACATCAAGTATCTCATCCTCAGGCACCTCAGAGAGGTTTTCACCTTCAGATACATCTTTTCTTTTTACTTTTTTTTGGCTCTGACACTGCCACAATGTGGTTTTCACCATCAGATCACCTATTTTTTCTTCTTTTGATTTTATGACTAAGATACTTGATATCAACCTTGGTCATGTTGACACTTTCTTCACTAGTGGAGGATGTTATAGGTTTGACATCATGAAGATAGCAGGCTAGAGCATAGTCATTCTGGAATGTAAGGACTTCATTGGATGAGGTAGGGGAATTCCAGTCTAATAGCTTGGGATGTTGGAGTGAGAGAGAAGTGGCAGTTTCAAGTGCATTCATGGTATAGTCATCGAAAGCGTTGACTAGTAAGCTGAGAGCTAAATCGATCTCATCCAAAGGTGTGTTCAAATCCTTTTAACTCCTAGCAACCATAGTAGAAGACATGTTAATGTTCATGGACTCAGACTCATTAGACCTTTCACTAGACCCTTCACCCACGTCGAGAAGGTTTTCAGAGGATCCTTCTGAAAAACTGTCAAACTCATATTCATGAGAATCTGTGTTTGAACTGTGACTGGGATGTTTGTACCATGAAGGCTTAGGAGTTTTTGCAACACCAGCCTGTTCTTGTGCCAACTTCTCTTGAAATTATAGTGGTATGTACCACTCACCTTGGAAATTAGGGTCTTGTAACACTTTCCATTGTTCGTAGGTTAATGCATCAAATGGAGTTTTTTTATCAGAATCACTGTCGGTCTCGGCTATACTAACATGCGGTATGAAATTGTCTAGCTCAGCAAAGAATGCTGCCAAGTCTGGAGGAATGGGATAAGGAAAGTAATCTTCATCAGAGCTATCCTCTATAGTGTCAGTTGTAGTTGTGCTTTCAGGTTCTGGTGGAGGATCCAGTTTTGGTACGAATTCGTTAATCCCTAGATGGAACAAGATCTTCTTGAAGCCTAAACCAATTGTGTCTTTCATCTTTTGACCTATAGCTTCAATAGGTTCTACTAACCCATTACCATTCACTCTTATTGGACCACTCCCTTTGTACCTAAAGCATTTCATAATTTTAAGACCTTCACTGTTGGGATTTTGTTCTTGAGCTGGGGAAGTCTGTTTAGATATGTTCTTTCCTTTGCAAAGCCAAGCCTTAATAGCTCTTTCCTCATCTTCATCTTCTAATGGTGTTCAAGCCCATACAAAGGCACCATCATAGACTATCTCAGGAGGAGTAGAAGATCTGTTGTGCTCAAAGGGTCTCACGTAAGAACAAGGAGACAGAGGTAGAGCTACTAATGATAGCACAGGTTCTATTTGATATCCCCCCATGCCCATGTCTTTGATTTTCAAGGTCTGTTCCATGTCTCTAAGCTTGGCATCACAGAATTCTATGCATTCTCTGTTAGTCAGAACAAGACTATCAACTGACTATGTGAGCACATTACAAGAAGAGCACATACTAGCAGGAATTGTCACCTCTGTGCCTTGGAAAGGAAACTCAATGCATTAATGATATGTAGAGGGAACTGCTTGCATTTCATGGATCCATGGTCTTCCCAGTAGGATGTTATAAGCAAGAAGAAGGTCCAGCACCTGACATGTGACATCTCTTTCAACTGGTCCAACCCGAATGGGTAACACAACCAAACCTTTAGACTTTCTTTCTTCTTCATCATAGGCCTTGATAGTAATTCTCTTGCGGGAATCTATGCGATCTTCATCATAACCTAGCTGAGAAAGAAAGTGAGCAGAGAAAATATTGAGACCAGCACCATTATCAATAAGGACGCAGTGGACTAGTTGTTTGCCAATCATGACCTCTATATGCAAAGGAGCATTATGCGGGTGACTAATTGAGTGATCATCTTCTTCTAAGAAGGATAAATAGTACGGTGAAGTCAAGTGACCCACCATGGATTGAAACTGATCCAGATTGATGTCTTTGGGGATATTAGCTTCTGTGAGAGCTTTATCCAGAATCTTCTTATGAGCAGGCGAGATCTTCAACAACTCAAAGATAGTTATTTGAGCATTGGTTCTTTGTAGCTGGTCAAGAATGTTGTAACCAGTAGTAGGAGGTGTAGGGACCGCTTTCATGGTCTTGTTGGTAGAGCCAACAATAGTTTTATCCACAGGTTGTTTCGGTGTGGATGTAGTAGCAGGAGGGTCAGGACCCTTGATAGTGACTTTAGCATGGGATCTAGTAGTGACATTTGTGCAATCTTGAGATAGTTCAGATTTAGATGAGTGAGACCCCGAGCCTCTCAAGAAAAATGGGTTCTTAGGCTTAGGTGCATCCCCACTCCCCTTGGTAGTAACCACATCACAATACTCAACTCCAACAGGTTTGATCATATTGATGGCATTGTCATAAGTGGCATGTGCGTAGTTAACCTTGGCATTGTTGTTCTTAGCATTGGAAGACTCACCTTTCTCGTGATGAGGAAAGGGATCTTTAAATGCCTGGTGATCTAAATTCTTATTATGATTTTCCACAATAATAACCTCGTGATCAATCAAATCTTGGACTTTATGATGCAACTGAAGACAAGTAGCAGTCTTATGACCCTTGTTTTGGTGATAGTCATAGTATGCATTTTTGTTCCACCAATGGGGTCATGGTTGCAGATCATATAGACGTTTGTCCAAAGGAGTGAGAATCTGATTTTGCACCAAAGTCTTGAAAACCACATCAAGCGGTTCTCCCAGGGAAGTAAATTCGCACTGGGTTGAGGGGCCCAAGGTTTTTTGCCAGAGAATCTAGAAGGCAGTTGAGTATTTGTTGTATCCTTTTCAACATCTTTGGTCACTTGTATACTAGAAGTGAGATTGAAGACCGGTTTTGAAGGAGCTGGGGTCACATTGTCAACCACTCCATCATTCACAACATCTCTATTTTTTTTGACAAACTTCCCTTTATCTTTGCTAGAAGAGGACGAACCTTGTTTGTTGTCTTTATTCAAAGTCAATTCACGTTTCTTAACCATAAATGCCTCTATCCTCACATCTTTCTTTATCATGTTGTCAAAATTAAGGGGAACTTGAAGTTGTACTTGATACCCAAAATTAGGAGTGAGATTGTCCAAGAAGATATTGAGTTTCTTAGATTTGGGTATTTTGCGGGGATAATTAGTGCAAAGTTGTCTCCATCTCTGGAGAAATGTCAGGAATGGCTCCCTTTGTCTTTGCTTGAGATTGAAAAGGTCCTTGATAATGACGGGATGCTATATGTTGTGAGAATAGTGATGCATAAAGAGATTGGCAACCTCATCAAAAGTCTTGATGCCAGTGGGTAATCGAGAAAACCACTCCATGGCAGGTCCACCCAAACTTTGGGGAAAGAGATGCATCAAATAGGTTTGATCATGAATAAACTCCATAGGCAAGGCCCCAAATTCTCTTAGATGGTCCTGAGGATTGGTCGTACCCAAGTATTTATCATATTTACGGAGTTCTACACCTTTGGGAAAAGGTGGCATGTGAAGACTCCTATCAAAAGGGAAAAGACAAATACTCTCCATCGTGAATTGTTGTGCAGATTTGTCCTTATCCTTCATAAGTTGGCTAATTTTATTTTTCATATCTTGAATCACCTTATGCAATTTGGTAGTCTCACTCTCTTCTTCTTTAGCCACAAGTGTTTCCACTTGGAAGTTTGAGGGTAGCTTAACTCCTTGTTTTGCCAAATCTAGAAAATATTTCTCTTTATCTTGTGCAAGGAGAATTTCCATCATCTTGATGAGAGCCTTATTAGATTTTGAAACATCTATGTCATTTTGAGTTATTGGCTCATCCTCATTACCAAGGATCTTGTAAATGCTTTGACCCTGATCTTGACTCTGGTCATATGGAGGAGGGCGATTATGATGTTGCTCGCCTTGTTGACCTTGATCATTTTGAGATTGGTCATGAACATCGTTGTATTGACCTTGCATGTAATCGAAATGATTTTCCATGTCGTTGATGGGAGATTGTGCTATGTGCACAGCTTTAGTATGAGTGTGAGTATTGAGCTGAGAATTTGTGGTCAGTGTAACTCTTGGCAAATCAAAGGGGTTGATAGGATCGAAAGGATTAATATGTTCAAAAGGATCACTAAGGTAGTGAGGATCGTCAATAGGATCAACCCAAATAGGTGACTTTCTGAAGCTCTGTTGATCTGAAAGAAATAAATTATGTTGATCTTGAAATAAAGGATTAGAGCACAGCTGAAAAACTAGTTTCTGAATTGGACTAGGATCTGTACTAAGTGTAGAAGAGGAACTTGAGGACCCCTCTTGACTATTAGGTTGAATTAAATATTTGGAATGATCTTTTCCTTGATTACGAGGTTTACCCTTACTTGTTCCAGAACCAAGAATGGGGAATATATTACTGCTTCTAGTCATAACAGGCATAGACAAAGATGAAACAAGAGAGAACCTAGGATCCAACTTAGAACTCTGTCTCTAGAGATAACAAAAAGGAGATAGAGGCTAGAACAACCAAGATGTGAGATGCACCCAACACAAGTCATCAAGAGTATGGCTAGAATAGCCGAGATGTTACTATCATGTCGCAAGGTACAAAAACACAAAAAATATAGGACAAAGACAAAGAGACAAGATGATTTTATGTAAGAATTGGTCAGTTCACAACTTGCAACAACCAGTTTTAGACTGCAGACAACAAGGAAACAAGTAATCAGACCTCAGGAAAAAGTCAGATCAGACGAAAAAAATCATCAGTCAATAGGAAAAAGCTCACTATTTTAGGACACCAGGGTACAGATTCGCGCGAGGAAGTGTTTTTTCATGCCAGGAAATGCTCAACTGTGCACAAGAAAATGCAAGCTCGCACGAGGAAGTGCTTAATTTCTAAAATATCGCGTGAGAAAACTCCAGGTTTCGATAAATATACTTAGTTTTTGAGACAAAAACTAGATTTTGAGACGCAATCAGGACTGTTCTCTAACAGAATTTCTAGATTCAGGGCAGTTTTATGATAATACAGATCAGAAATCTCAGTTTGAAGGTGGCAAGCACTCGTTAATAAGCACGAAGTTTCAATCAAGCAATAGTCATAAATAGTTCT
Organism: Thuja plicata; assembly: GCA_018584345.1. NCBI lineage: Eukaryota > Viridiplantae > Streptophyta > Pinopsida > Cupressales > Cupressaceae > Thuja > Thuja plicata. The sequence goes on from MU226433.1 coordinate 1,111,616, forward strand.
ACCAAGGACAAAGCAATTTGGTAGAATCATAGGAGTCTTTGTTTGATCATGATTGGATAGTTTAAGACTTGAAACAAACACTTATTTATCCCTACAAAACAATGGTGGAGAAGACAAAATTTGTGCCCCGCTGTCTTATGCGTATGTGTGCACCTCACACAATAGTGTCACCCTCGAGAGGGCACCCGTGTTTTTGGTGTTTCCAAGGACTAATTATATATGTTTGAAGGTTACCCTTAAAGCAGGGGCTAGTGTCATATACCACTTTAAGCATCTAGGTGCATACCTATGTCAAGAATCTAGGGGAGAGATTCTTCCCTCTCCCTGCGCATAGATTATGTCTTATTTCAAAGGTGATCTGAGTAGGCATCTAACTAAGAGATTTTTTAGTGGGATTCCATTCATAATAACCTTCAATGCCTCTAATACAGAGCTGGGGCCTCATAGCCACACCAACACTTGAAATTCATACACCCTTGCAAGCAAGGTTGGGAGCGGCACCGCTCAGTACAACAAACAAGGCTTTCTCAAGATGATAGTCAGAATCATGAGAAGAAGTTACCATGGCTTTGGAGTCTTTGGACTCAACAAAGCAGACTTTATTATAGTGAGGTGGAATCACCGGCGATAGGTGTGTACTCACTTGGGTCATTCCCGGAGGTTCAACTTCTGAAAGGCCCTCTAAAGGTGACACAAACTTGGCTCGGATTAAAGGGTTTTATTTTCTAATTCTCTCAAAGAGAGAAGAGCATACTTCTCTACCTCTTCACCTTACCCAAACACGCAAGACATATCCATCACTAAGTTAGCTTCACTCCACCAAATCCACGAGCCTTTGGGTTTCTGATTCTCTCAAAGAGAGAAGAGCATAATCCCCTAACAAGTAGATGTGTTAAAGATCCACTACCTTGCTCTACTTCCCCAGGTATCCGTCATTCTAGCAAAATTTGGGTTTCGGTTTCATCCATGGGCATCACTTCCATGTAATGAAGAGCCTATTCCCCTACTTTGCTATCAGGACCCTTAGGAAATTTTAAGAAAGCCCTATTTAAACTATGTGAATGAAAAACAGTAAACAAGCACAACATTTTTAACATGTCTTTGACAACCGTCCTGCAAGAAAACCATTAGCAAGTTTTCATGATATTTGACAAGCGACCTACAGACCACTGTTATGCTATAGCAGAAATCAGAAACATGAAATCAACAGCAAAAAGTAAATGTCAAAAAATGATACAGTAAATTGTAGATTCTACAAATTTAATGACTGTCTATAAAACTTTGCACGAGAATGTATTTTGCTACGCGCAAGAAAGTACAGGGACCTACGCAAGATTGTGTTTCCTCACGTGAGAGAGTGCTACTAAGAGAAAAACTTTGTGTGGCTCGACCTAAAATTTTATGCGAGATTCCATACCAGTGATGTACAGACGTACAGTAGAGTTCAAATTTCTATCAGAAAATTTCAAGAGTGAGGTCAAAAATCATTTTTCTGCCCCACGGTGGGTGCCAAAATGTGTGTGCTTGAAAGTGACCTCTAAATCAGGCACAAACACAACATGGTCATTGCTCAATCATCAAATTTTCAAAGATGAACATGAATTGTCCATTTCACAAATTTGATTGAATCAACTTGTTGCCTCCTATTTAGTTGGGGTGTCGAATTTACTCTCAGAACAAGAGCCAACAACCAAGACCATTGCTAAAACGAAGGATTTCAAAGCATGATAAAAATTGAAATTGAACTACTCTATATGAGAAATGCTATTACAATTAAAGAATTGAAATGCATATTTATTCTAGAAAGCTTGAAAAGATGATTAAATTGAGCTATTAGATATGTAAGCAAACTATATTAAAAATGCAATAAACCATTACTCTAAATGAATTTAAGTTAATTATGCAATAAAGCTTGAAAAGCATGAAAGAAATGAGACAAGATTTCTCTATAATTTTGATGCTCTCTAATTGATCCTCCCAAATGAAGAAAATAAGGTCCATAATATAGAAAAACCTGACAAGGGGATGAAGAGTTTCTTGAAAAGAAACGGCTGACTCTTCATCTCCATGGAGGAAGGTGAGACAATTTTGGAGGAATTATTCAATTAAAAGAATGAATTATTGCCACATGAGTGGCTTTTCATATGGAATTATGGGATTCCTTTTGATGATAATTCACTCAAATAAGCAAATAATTCTTTTAATTCCTTTTGATGTGTATTTAGCTAAAGGGGGTGGAATTAATTTAATTTTAAAAGCACTTAGGACTTTAGAATTAAATTAATTAATCATAGGGATTTTTAGCTAATAAACATTGATAATTTAGGAATTAAATATAGTGTGAGATTTATGCAAATTTAGGTTTTCTGCATTTGAGACCAAGTCTATTAAAGTCAATTAGGAAGAGAAATTCGCCTAGTACAATAGGACTTCGATGATGAGAAAATGAACCAAAATTGATTAGAATTGTAAGGTGCCAATTTTGGGGTGTTACACATTGCTCATCTCTTTTTCAAGGAGATTGTGAGAATACATGGGCTACCCCTAAGTATAGTGTCTAACAGAGATGTTAAGTTCATGAGTCACTTTTGGAAGACTCTATGGAGCAGATTGGGAACTAATCTATCTTTTGTTTTAGCTTACCATCCTTAGACAGATGGTCAAACTTAGGTGATCAATAGGGTGTTAGTTAACCTTCTTAGATGCCTAACCAAGGAGTATGGACAGACTTGGGACTTGATCATTCCACAAGCTGAACATGCATATAATGATAGTGTGAATAGGACAACAGGGAGAAGTCCTTTTGCGATAGTTTATGGAATGCATCCAAGGGGTGTATGTGAGATCAGATATCTAGGAGCTATGGAGCATAGAAGTGACCATGAAGAGGATTTTACTTGAACAATGAAGGAGATACATGAGCAAGTGAAGAAGACAATCACTGAGGCTACTCATAAACTGAAAGCTAAAGTTGACATATCTAGAAAAGATATACAATTTTCAGTGGGATTTTATGTCATGGTCCATTTAAACAAGTCTAGGTTGCAGAAAGGAGTGCCAATAAAGTTGCAAATGAAGAGAGTGGGACCATGCAAGGTGATAGCTAAGTATGGAAAGAATGCCTACAAGGTGGAGCTTCATGAAGGTTTAATTATTTCACCAGTGTTTAATGTATTTGATTTGATCAAGTACAAAGGACCACTAACAGAAGTGAATGAGAAAAGTAAGGAGATACTGGAGGATGTGAGTACTGAAGTCTTACCTCCTACAAACAAGCCTCATGCAGACGAGATCTTGGAATCGAGAGTGAAGAAGTCTACAAGGCACAAGGTGTACATGGAACACCTCATACAATGGAAGGAAAAGCAAGAATCTGAGGCTACATGGGTGGAAGAAGCTCACTTCAAGAAGTATGGCATTGATTTGTCTTTGATATCTCCCTACATTCCTTAGTGTTTGTGCAAAGGAGGAGAATGGTGCAGGAGCACCCATAGGTTGTTTAGGAAATATAGTTAGTTTAGTTGTGTGTGTGTGCCTTATGGAATTTTTGGTTGTGATAATCTTGAATCAATCTTAACGTCATGTTGACCATAGCATAGGTGAGATAGGATGTGTTTAGTTTGAGTCTTAGGACCTTTTAGAAAGTGCAATTAGGGCTAATAAGTTGTAAAGCCTTCTAATTGGCACATGTGTGATGATGATGTCATCATGAGGTCAGTAGGGTCTAGGATAGGTTGGAAATGTATTTCAACCTTAAATTAGGTCTTTGGTAAAGTTTGGTGAAGAATTGAAACTATTTTGCATATTTTGCAAGAAATGTGGAAAAGTTGCAAAAGTTGCATTTTGCAACTTTACAATGTTGCTCCGACAACATTTGCAAGAATTGGACAAATATTCCAAAGGATGCCCTAAGGGGTTGAAAAATACTTCACCACCCTATATAAGGGAAATTTGGACCTAGTAGCAAGGTTGGATGCCTACTGTATGGATTATATTTTTGAATTCAAGCAAGCATATGTGACTATGTGTAATTTTGTTGTTTTTGCATTGCAGTGGTACTTTAATGGATTATATTGAGAACTATAACTCATGCATATTTAGGGTAGTTTTTTTTTGAATTTTGTGTGGTATTAGATAGTCTGTTTGTTTAGTTTTAAGTCTTTCTTTTAAATATTTTGTGTTTTACACTATTACTAGTCTGAACTATATAGTTCGTAAAGAATGGGGTGCTAGATCATTTTCCCACCGTAAAAATTGTACAAACTTTTGGGGATAGTGAATAGACTCCATGTGTGTACATATGGCAGGAATTGGGGCCCTTGAAAGCATAGAAGATAATTTTGGAGTCTTTCCCTAGGCGAGCCAGAGAAGAGCCCGGTTAGGAAAGACCACAGTGCAGAGCACTTAATTTGCAGAGGTGAATGCTTAGAGATGAATTTATTCTTGGAGAAGGAATATATGAGTCTTACCAAGATTTTTTGAAGAGAAGAAGACTCTACCAATCCATTTGGGAAGGTAATACTTAGCAAGTTGCAGAGGAGCCAGGAAAGGCCTAAAAAGCCTTAATTTTGCTCATTTTTAGTTAGGGCACTGTACAGATAGTTGTGACCCCAAGATCCCAAAAATTATTGAGAGGTGGCATATGAAATAGGAATCCCAAGAAAATTTTTGGGGTTACTTTGGAAGTATTTAGGGAAAATCCTTGATTTCTCAGAGTAGGAGACCTAATAGGGCTAGTAGCCTTTTGAGGCCTAAATATGCAGTTTGGTGAAAGCAACTTGCAAATGGAACTAGGTGGATTCAAAGTAACCCTAGTAGGATGGATAGAAGATTTTTTAAGCACCTCCACACCTTTGTAAAACCATTTTCAAGAATTGGAGGTGGAAAGCCTTTAAAGTGGTTTTAAGGGCTAATGTCAAATGTTGCAAGAAAATATCAAGTGGTGATTTGATAGAAGGAATTCAAAGCGAAACTGAACCTTTAGTAAGAAGGATAGATACTCAAAAGGGAAGCAGACTCAAAGTGGCAGTGATGATGAATCTAATGATGAAGATCTTGACACCATTGAAGCATTACTTTCAAGAAGAGTTGCAAAAGGAAAATATAGAGGAAAGATACAATTGATTTGTTTCTCATGCAATGAGGTTGGTCACATTGCAACAAAGTGTCTGAACAAAGAAGACAAAGATGAGAAACAGTTTAAAACATTCAAGGGCAAGAAAGATTTCAAGAACTAAAAAATCCACAAAGATAAAGGTAAGAATTCTTGTTATATTGCTAAAGATTCTGACAGTGATGAAGAAGAAGAAATGGTTTATATTGCTGTTAAGGATGAGTCAGACGAAGAAGATGAAAAGATAGCAATTTTCTCACACATCAATAAAAATGACACATGGATAATTGATAGTGGTTGTTCTCATCACATGACTAGTGATAAGACAAAGTTTGAACATCTTGAACACTATGATGGTGGGAGTGTCAGTTTTGGGAATGATGAACCTGTTGGAATTATGTTATATTTGTCATCAGTGAAAACACTTATTCGATTTTGAATGCTTACCGAGCTTATCACTCAGTCCACAGCTTATACCGAGCATTCAGTAATCACCTTGTAAAGCTCAATGGTTAAACAGTTCAAACCAAGCAGAACAGTGGTCACCGAGCATATGAACAGTTCTGCAGCGGTTACCAAGAAGAGCAACATTTACCGAGCAGACGGTAGTCACCGAGCTTCACCGTAACTACCGAGCCATCAGTTGAAGCCAACCGAGAAATCAGTTTCCACCGAGTCACCAGCGGTTACCGAGTGACACTATACCTACCGAGTCACCAACGGCTAC
>MU226433.1:1122984-1138944 GCA_018584345.1 Thuja plicata
CCGACTCAGTAATATTTTGTTTACTTATGAAGGGCCGACTCAGGAATAAGTTTATTTTATTAATTTGTATTTGGCCGACCTTGCAAATTGTAATTATGGGAACGGTATATATATGTAATGTAATATACCATCTGAAGTGTGAAAGAGAAAATCAGTGAAAAACAGCAGCAGAGCAGAGCATTTTCGCAAGGTCAGTAAAGGAGCAGAATTGCCATATCTATCACAGAAGGTGATCAGTACTCAAAGGATCTTATCAGTAGAAAAGTTGTAAGTCAAGATCTACTATTTCATCCTGACAGTTGAATCAGTTTGTAAATCCTTTAACAGGGTAGACTTAACAGTCTTTCTTAAATCTCCTAACAGAGTGCATACTTCATTGTATGCTTGTAAATCCTCTAATAAGGTGGACCTAGTAGTCCTAATTGCTTCTAACAGGGCAGATCATCAGAAGTGATCAATGTAAGCCTTAACCGGCCAACTTTATACTGCAGTACCAAAGTTTTGTGGGTACCATCCCCACCCCAGTTTTACTTTCTATTTGGAAGGTTTCTGGGTCACCAAATCTTTGTGTTTATGTGTTATGAATGATTATACTTTCATGCTTGCAGTAGATTAGATAAATGAATGGTTAAGTATATACAAGTGCAGAAATGGCTTAAAGTTTTAAGTGTTACTGATTCACCCCTCCCCTCTCAGTAACTTGGCTAGTCTTGATTATTTCCAACAGAACCTTGCCCTGTAAGAGGAAAAGGTTGTATTGTTCAGACAGAAGGAATGAAATGTGATAATGCTTATTGGGATGAAGGATTGAGGAGAAATATACTTAGTGTAGCATAGCTGAACAACATTGGCTTCAAGGCGGAATTCATGAATGGTAAGGCCAAGCTCCTGGATGGTAAAGGGAACCTAGTCAGAACTAGAAGACAAACTAAAGGTAATCTATTCTATCTTGATCTCACTGGAGATTCATGCTTTATTGCACAAGTAGAGGAAAGTTGGTTATGGCATAAAAGGTTGTGTCATGTAAACTTTGATAATATGGTAAACATAAGCAAAAACAAGAGAGTCAGAGGTATTCCTATTTTAAAGAAACCCAAGTGAGCAATATGCAAATAATGTCAAATCGGAAAGATGAGCTAGACTAGTTTCAAAAGAAAGAATTACAATATTGATGAAGTCTTGGAATTGGTACATAGTGACCTATGTGGATGAATTGGAACAACAAGCTATACTGGGGAAAAGTATTTTATTCTATTTGTTGATGATCATTCCAGAATGTTGACTGTCATGTTTCTTAGAGAAAAATCATAAGCTTTTCATAAATTCAAGTGGTATCTTGCAAGAGTAGAAAAGGAAATAGGAAAGAAACTAAAATGCCTAAGATCTGACAAAGGAGGAGAATTCATTTCTAATGAGTTCAATGAATTTTGTAATGAGAGAGGAATCAAAATATAGGCATCTGCCCTTGGTACACCACAATAGAATGGAATAGCAGAGAGAAGAAACATATCCATCATGGATTATGCCAGAACTCTAATGATTGAAAAGAATGTTGCTGCCAAATACTGGAAGGAGGCCATCAGCACTACAGTGTTCACCCTGAACCGAGTTCAACTGAAGAAAGGTAGTAGCAAGACACCTTTTGAACTATGGTATGGCTATAAACCTAATGTTTGTTATTTCAAAGTATTTGGAAGTAGATGCTACATCTTGAAGGAAGCTAGAAACGGAAAAATAGATGCAAAAAGTGATGAAGGAATATTCCTAGGTTACTCATGTAAAAGCAAAGCATACAAATGTCTGAATATTACTGCTCATAAATTCATAGAAAGTGTACATGTCAAGATTGATGAGTTTGCAGAAAAATGTGAAGAAAAGAGTAGTGAAGAGCCTGAAGACTATAGGAACTTTGTGTATTGTGAACCTGATACTATACCTATGACTCAAGAAATGCTGATGGGATAGAAGAACTGTCGACCACTAAATATACTAGCACAAACTGTGCAATCTGATTTGCAAACTGTTCAACCTGAGCTGCTGGTAGAAGAGATAGAGTCACAGACAAAGGGAATTGAGTCACAAGTTGAGGGAACAGAATCACAAATAGAGGAACCTGAGTCACAGATACAGGGATCTAAGTCATAGATGGTAGAACCCAAGCATCAGATAGAGGAACAAGAAAGAATGTTTGAGAATGACAGACCTAGTAGATCAAGTCCAGAACCTAGAATAAAAGCTCCAGTACTTTCAAGATATGTTAAAAGGCATCATGCACCTGAGCGGATAATTAGAGATCAGACAGAAAGTGTAACGACAAGGAAGAAACTCAAAGGTACATGCTTACTAAGTGAATTTGAACCTAGAACTGTTAAAGATGCATTGAATGATGAAAGTTGGATAGAAGCAATGAATAAAGAAATTGAGAAGATTGAGAACAAGACTTGGACTCTTGTGCCTAGGCCAAAGGACAAGAATATGATTGGAACCAAGTGGGTTTTTAGAAATAAGATGAATGAAAATGGTAAAGTTTCTATAAATATGGCCAGACTAGTTTGTAAAGCATATGCTCAAGAAGAGGGTATTGACTATGGAAAAAAAAATTCTCCTATTGCAAGACTTAACGGAGTCAGAACTCTTCTGGCATATGCTGCACATAAAGGATACAAATTATATCAAATGGATGTGAGATCTGCATTTCTAAATGGAATCCTAGAAGAAGAAGTCTACATTGAACAACCTAAAGGATTTATTGATCCTAGCAGAAGGGATATGGTTTGCAAGCTACACAAAGCATTGCAAGTTCTTGAAGCCTGGTATGAAAGACTGCATAGCTATCTAATAAGCATTGGATTTTAGAGAACCAATGATAACAGTAGCTTGTACATCAAAGAAGGACCACAAAACAAAGTACTGTTAGTAGAGATATTTGTTGATGACATATTATTCACTGGTTATGATGACCTATGCAAATCATTCTCTGTAGCTATGAGTAAAGAATTTGAGATGTCTATGTTTGGTGAGATCAAATTCTTTGTTGGATTACAAGTACATAAAATGAAGGATGGTATCTACATTACTCAATCAAAATATATCAAGGAGATACTTAATAAATTTGGTGTGAAAGATTCCAAACCTGTTGGAACACCCATGTGTACCAGACAAAAATTGTCTAAAGATGATGATTCAAAGGAGGTAGATCAGACCAACTACAAATCCATGATTGGAAAATTGCAATATGTTGTTCACACCCAACCTGATATTTCATTAGCAGTTAGTATTGTTGCAATATTTTTAGCTAATCCTAGAGATAATCACCTAATGGCAATCAAAAGAATTCTAAGATATCTGAAGGGTATTGAAGACTACGGTTTATGGGATAAGAAAGGTGGAAACTTTAATTTAAAGGAATTCACTGATGTTGATTGGGTTGGAAGTGTAGATGATAAGAAAAGCACCAGTGGTGGAGCTTTCTTTCTTGGAAAGAGGTTAGTATCATGGACTAGAAAGAAACAAAATTGTATCTCTCAGTCTACAGCAGAGGCAAAATATGTTGTTGCAGCAGTGAACTGTTCAAACATCATATGGATCAAGCAGTTGTTATCAGGAATGAAGGAAGAAGTAAAAGATTCAGTTATTATCTACTGTGACAACACCAGTTCCATTAACATTTCAAAGAATCCTGTGATGCACACCAAAACCAAGCATATAGCAATAAAGTATCATTTTTTGAGGGAATTGGTACAGAATAAAGAACTAAGGTTGGAATATGTGAATACCAAAGAACAAGTTGTAGACATATTCACCAAAACTTTACCTAGGGATGCATTCTTGTATCTTAGAGGAAAGCTAGGGGTGCTTCCCCTAACTGAAACTCACTAAAATTCAGTTTAGTGATGCATCAACCCGAGCGACAGTGAAGATCTATCACTTGATGTAGGTACATCAGAGCACATTATAGATGAATTTGTACATTTAGGTACATTACAATTACAAAGTAAAATAGTACTGACTATTGATATTTGTGGAGATGGTGTCTTTGGCATCTATTTTCAAAGAGGGAGAGTTTTCTATAATACATAAGAATAAGATAAAAGAGGGAGAGTTTTTCTATAATACAGTAAGAGGGAGATTTTGATGTCAGAGGAAGTTTTTGGATGAGAATCATAATGAAGCTAAAGACATTAATAAAATTTTATGTTGCTCTACAATTCTTTGCATTATGACATGTTGTGTTTCCATCAATGCCAAAGAGGGAGATTGTTGAAGACAATTATTCAATTATGTATTGTCATTGATGTTACACATGTATTTACACCCATATAGTGATGTTACACAAATGTCTACATTCAGATCGAGCAGAGTTGGTGAACAGAATGAGTTATTTAGTGTTGATCGAGTTCATTCAGGCACTGAAGGAAGTTCAGTGTTGGCTGAGTCACTCTGGCATTTCAGTCTTGGTCGGGCATTCAATGGAAGCTCACTAATAGTGATTTATATTCTATAATTAATTGGTTATATGAGGATGACTGAATTGTGATTTATTATTAGAAGTATATTCAAGCCGACTTGACAGGGCTTACCATATAAATGAAAGGTCAAGTTTCGATTGAAAGTGAAAAAGTGCAAGGTGATTAACAAGAAGAGAAAGCAGAAGTGTGGAATTTTGTGATATGAAGAGTGAAGGAGAAATCAGATAAGATTTTGATTGAATACTGATCACTCGAAGCTGCAATAGAACATCTAATCAGCAAGGATCCAGTTATAATCATAACATAGATCTGAATTAGCAAAGACAGTTGCTTACACATACAAGTCAATTCATTGTTACTTTCTAACAATTGTAGCAGTGATCTAAAATCTTTTAACAGAGTAGACTTAACAGTATTTTTGTAAATCTCTCACAAGGTAGCATTTCTATGTTGAAGTGTTGAAGACCTCTAACAAGGCCACTCCTCATAGGGTGATTAAATCCTTTAACAAGGTCACACCTAACAATCTGTTATTGTAACCTTTAACAAGGTTGGCTCCTAACAGGGCTCACTTCAGAAGAGTGAAAAATAGTAACTAGTTACATTGGTGGTTTTTCCCATATTGGGTTTCCATGTTAAATCTTGGTGTCACCTGTGTATATATTATTTTCTTCATGCTTTATATTTTTGCACTTAATTCTCTAAAGTATAATTGCATTGGATATTATAAAGATTACTTTGACACCCGAGTTACAGAAGAATATCTTAATTAACCGAGTAACAGTGTTAAATTATTTAAGACATCTAAGGGACAAAGGATTTTTTTTGGAGTAACTGATTCACCCCTCCCCTCTCAGTTACTTATCTCATTTCCAACAGTATGAATGTTTGGTTATGCCTTTTGGTCGGACTAATGCACCAAGTACTTTCATGAGAATGATGAATGACAAATTGAAGAAATTGTTGGGTAATTTTGTGATTTTTTACCTTGATGACATTTTGATTTTTAGTAAGAGCAAGCAAGATCATTTTTTGCATCCAAGACAAGTGTTGAAAAGATTAAGGGAAGAGAAGTTGTTGATAAACATCAAGAAGTGTTCCTTCATGAAAGAAGAAATAGTATATTTGGGATTTGTGATATTTGTAGAGGGATCGAAGATGGATCCTAAAAAGGTTAAAGCAATTATTGAGTGGCCTACTCCTATGAGTTTTGGAGAGGTGAGATCATTTCACAGATTGGCTAGTTTTTACCAAAAATCTATTAGGAATTTCAGTTTAGTTTGTAACCCTATGAATGAGACAATAAGAGGGGACAAAAAAGAATTAAAGTGGACAAATGGAGCACAAAGGATTTTTGAGTTGTTGAAGAAAAAGGTGACTGAACAACCTGTGTTAGATTTACCATATTTTAGTAAGGTTTTTCAAGTGTACTGTGATGCAAGTGGAAATGCTATTGGAGTAGTGTTGACTCAAGAAGGTAGACCGATTGCTTATTTCTGTAAAAATTTGAATGATGCCAAGATAAGATATTTAGTTTATGATCAATAATTTTATGCCATAATTCAAGCTTTGAAGAAGTGGAGACATTACTTGTTGCCTAAGGAATTTTTGTTGTATACCAATCATCAAGAATTGCAATACTTGAACTGTAAAAGTAAGTTGAATCAGAGATATATGAGATGGGTTGAATTCCTACATAGCTATAAATTTGTGTTGAAATGTAGGATTGGTACAAAAATAAGGTTGCTAGTGCATTGAGTAGAAGAAGGAATTTGTTGATAGAGATGAGAGTTAGAGTATTGGGATTTGATGAGTTCAAGACCTTGTATGCAAATGACCTTGATATTTCATACCCTTGGAAAGCTTAGAACAAACCTGTTGTAGCATACCCAAGAAAAAGGTTGAACTATTTCATTCAGGATGGTATGTTGTTTAGAGGGATTCAATTGTATATAACTAGAAGTTCTATGAGGGATAATTTGATTAAGGAGAAGCATTGTGGAGGATTAGCTGGACACTTTGGTATTGATAAGACAGTGTCTTGAGTAAGTGAGAATTATTTTTGGCCTCAAATTCATAGGGATGTAAGGAATTTTATTCATAATTGTAAAAAATTTCAGGTTGCAAAAGGAAGGAGTTTGAATACAGGATTATATACACCTTTGAAAGTCTCAACTAGACCTTCAGAGGACATTAACATGGATTTTGTACTTGGATTACCAAAGACCTCAAGAGGTAATGATTCTATATTTGTGGTAGTAGATAAATTTTCTAAGATGTCACATTTAATACCTTGTAAGAAGACAAAAGACAGAGTACATGTAGTATATTTTTTTTTCAGAGAAGTTGTGAGATTGCATGGATTACCTAAAAGCATAGTTTCATATAGAGATAGTAAGTTTGCTTGTTAAGTTTTGGCGGACACTTAGGAGGAAGATGAAAACTGATTTGAAGTTTAGTTCTAGATTTCACCCATAGACTGATGGAAAAAAGATATTGAATAGGAGTTTGGGTAACTTACTGAGATGTTTAGTTTGGGAAAGACTTGTAATTGAGATTCGATCTTATCCCAAGCAGAGTTTGCATACAATAATTCAGTGAATAGGAGTACAAGGAATACACCATTTGAAATAGTTACTAGTTTTAACCCTAAAGGAATATCAAAGTTAAGGGATATCGGTCAAGATGTCAAGATGAGTGTAGAAGGAGAGGAATTTGCAGAGGTTATGAATTCATTACATGAAGAGGTTAAGAAACTTTTGGAGAAAATAAATCAGGCATATAACGAGAAAGAGGATATGAAGAGAATACATAAGGAATTACAAGTAGGGGATGAAGTAATGGTGTATTTGAAGAAGGGTAGATTTCTAATGGGAACCCATAACAAGATGAAGATGAGGAAGTTCTGACCATGTAAGATCTTAAGGAAATTTGATTCGGGGAATGCATATGAAGTGGAGTTACCCGAAGACATATATTTCACCTATATTAAATGTTTCGCACTTGTATGAGTAGATCATGAACCAAATTTTCATGATAGTGATGAATCAAAGGTTTAGAAATAGTATTTTAAAAATAAGTTGGAGGAAATAGAGAAGATTTTGGATAGAAAAATTAGAAAAAGTACAAGAGGCAAGCAGTACATAGAATAACTTGTAAAGTGGAGAGACAAACAAGTTGAGCATTCTTCATGGATTTCTCAGACTGAGGTAGACCACCTTGGTTTTTCTTTAGTCCCAGCAAAGTGAGAGACTCACTTTTCAAATAACCCCGGTTATCTGACGCATGAGCATCTTGGGTTCTTGGAAATCTTACATCAACCAAAAAAATATTTATTTATTTTCTATTAGTTCACTCTCTAAGTTTATTTCAATGTTAATTTAGTTTGGGTCATTTGCAGGCAAAAACCTTATGGCATATTCCTAGACTCTTTCAGAACCTTCTCCTATGTTCAAAATATATTTGGTTACTTCATGAAAGAGATCTTGCAGATTCTTGGCGGGACTTAACTATTCTTCATGTTTTACGACGAGTGTGTATTTCTGATCTTGTGAAGGAATTTTCTGATCGACAAAGCTTACTGATGCATTTCTTGATGTTATTACATTTTTCGCAAACCTATTTGAAGGATCACGATTCATGTTTCACCAATTTGAGGGAGATCCTTATGATTTGGGTCTTGACCTATATTTGTAATACATTTTATCCCCCTTGGGAAATTTAATTTTTCTTAGGCCAAATTGATGCTTGTGAATACTTTATAAACTCTTTTAATTGGTTCCTTCAAAAAACACAGAGAGAGAATTGAGGAAAGGGAATACCAATAGAGATAAGAATAGGTAGTATAAAAACATAACCTGAAGGAGATCTAAAAAATTGAGTCCTGTGTGCCTGGAATGTATGACTTCATGTTGTAGATCCATGGTACTTGATTATCTGATAATAAGAAGATTGATCTTACATTTCTCTCAAGTATTTTTCTATGTTTTTTTATTGTGTGACTCACGTTGCAATGATTGGACTGATCTCTTTGAGTTCCCTCCATCCTTGAATGCACCACTAAGACACTTACAAATATCTTAAAGATGGTACCCTTCCAAATAATATTTCTCATAATGATTGCCAAAACTTTATACGTCATTCTTCTTGCTATACCATTACAAGAGAATCTATATTGCCATGGTTATCATGATGTCCTTGCTATATGTCTAGATTCCATCAAGGCTATTTTTGTGATGAAATAAGTACACACTAGATCTGGTGGTGCTCATATGGGTGGATATGTCTTATCCAAGAAACTATTGGGAGTGAGGTGTTATTGGTCCACTATGAAGCATGACTATTGTAAGTTTGTTAAAAAATGTTTCCTATGCCAACAACACAGAGACCTAATTCATACACCGACACAAGTTCTTCAGCCTATTGCTACACCATGGCATTTTTCTACATGGGGCCTTGACCTAGTTGGAAAAATTCACCCCCCATCCTCTGAAGACCATAAATTCATTATTCTTGCCACTGAGTACTTCAAAAATAGGGTTGAAGCCATTCTACTCACCCTTACCACTTGATCCTAAATCTCCAAGTTTATTCTATACCACAATCATTTTCCACTATGGATTCCCATCCACCATCATTATCGATAACAAAAATCCTTTTAAACCACCATATGCAAGAACTAAGTTAAATATTTAATTTGCAACATCATTGTTCGATGCCATATTATTCATAGGGGAACAACCAAGTTGAGGAAACCAAGAAAACCATTCTACATATCCTTAAGAAGGTTATCAATGAAATTGGTAATGACTGGCATCTCCACCTTCAACCTATTCCCTTTTGGCTTACTGTACTAGTGTCTACACCCTAAGAAGTGCCATTCTATACTCACTTGTTTATGGTGCTGAGGCCTTCTAGCAAACCAAGGTTGAATTACCATCTCTATAGATTTCCTTGAAGAACTTCATCTCTGATGAAGATTACCATGTAGCAAGGCTTACTTAGTTGGATATTTTGGAGATTGTTTGATTATCATGCATATGTGTGCTAACATTGATGTTTTGTCATTGATGTCAACATATTTGTACTATTTGTAACAATATTCTCGGTATGTTCAATGAGAAGATTGGTTTGGTATAGCTACTATATTGAAGATCAGATGCATTGAAAGTACATATGGTTTTTGGGATGTCTTTAGTTGACTTATGTCAATTTACAAAGATTCACATGGTGATTTGAGTGAGTTATGAATGATTGATCAGAGGTTGGTATTTTGGATGTTTAGGAAGAGACAACATTTCAATGTTTATATCAGTATGGTTTAGTTAAGAAATATTTCTAGTTACTAACCTGATGGTGAGTTTAGGACGTGGATGTGTGTTCTTATCTTGAGTGGTTCATGATTTGAATACTGGAAAGCAATTTTTATTAAGAGAAAGAGGTTACTGATTGGTGTTCTTGTTGACTAATGCATAGCTAATGGTAAATTTTGAGACAGAGTTTTTTTGGTTGTTACTATGGCATTTCACATTGCTTGTTGATGTTTCTAGATCATGTCATATTCGTGTTTCTAGATTACATCAAGTTATGTGATCATATTTGGTGATTTTATTGTAGCATATTTTGTGTTCTTATTGTTCTTGGTCGACATGACGGTGTAGCATGTTGTGATGGATCGAGACATGAATTGTTGAGATGGAGCATGTTCAAGGATGAAGATTTGGATCCTTACTGTGTCTTTGCTGACATGTTTTGGATCACATTGTTGATTGTATTATATTTTATTAAATACTTGTAATTTAGATCCTTGGCCGACCTTGAAGAAATAATTTGATGAGTTATATAAATATAATATCACTTTGTGGATAGAGGAGTGTGTGTGTCATGTGTGAAAAAGAGATTGTGTGAAGAGGTATGAGTGAAATCTGTAATCGAGGTAGAGATTCAATGTAATTCATTGGAACTGTATTGGCATGACAGAGATGCTATCAGTTAGTTCAGGATTAGTGGATTATAGTTCACACTGGATTTTTGTCCATCTACTTGCTTTAAGGAAATGAGCCTTATTTTGGGTTGTAGCCCTTGTTGTATTTGAATGGTGAAATCTAGGCAGTGTACCTAAATACATGTGCATTCCCCTTGTAATACTCCTAGTAGGGTATAATTCTTTTAACAGAATACATCATCTTGTGGGTTTTATCCCCACCATGGTTTTTTCCCTCAACTGGGTTTCGACATCAAAAACTTGGTGTTATGTGTTGATTACTGTGTTGTGATCTTTCTCTAATGTTCATCATTCAGATTTGAGATTCAAAGGTCAAAAGTTGATTGGGGTTTTAAGTTTGGGACACAACTAATTCAACCCCACTCAGTTGTGTGTGTTGCCTTGTTTCTAATAGGATCTACTTGACAAATAGCATCAAAAATCCTACAATAATATGCATATCTATCAGAATAGGATTAATAAGTACTAATAGAAGAACGTTCACCCTCTTGAATTTTAGGTGGGTGATTTTGTCCTCATAGAAAAGTAGAGAAACCAATAAGATTAGGACAAGAAAGGCAAGTTTGAGCCTAACTAAATAGGCCCATATGTTATCATTGCTAAATATGGGTTAGGGTACTACCAATTATCTACTCTAGAAGGGGAACCCCTCAATGATCCCCTTAATATTCTTCATCTCAAGAGGTTCTAGGCCTAATCTCTCGGAGTGTACCCCACTTTTCAAAAATGAAAAAAAATACCAAAAAAGTGAAAAAGAAAAAAAGTAAACAAATACAAAAATAGTAAAGAGAAATAAATCATCTTATAGTGAAAACCACTTTTAGTGGTGCCTTCAACAAGTACATGTGGTAAAAACCTAGAAAAAAAGCATGACATGTAGTGGAGAAGTTCCATTATCCCTCGAGTTCTTATTCTATCTCTTTGCATGGTATCGATAGTTATAAAGTGTCTTCGTCCTCCATTCGTACCCATCTCCTTTCTTTTTTGTTCATCACCTATCCACATCCTTTTCCTTGTGCTTACCATGATTGCATGTTGAATGGCGTAAGGACCACCACAATTTAAAATTAAATAAAATTTAATTAATTTACCAAAAATGTACACAATCAATATAATTTTCAAATTACATATAGTTGAGCATAAGGTAGTGGTATATCATTCAACATACAAGGTTAGAGACATGAACTTACATTTAAAATAAGACATAGTACAAAATTTGAGAACAAGGCATAAAGAAATATGCACCTTACAATGGACCACAAGGTCATGTACAATGAGTATGTAATGTACAAAATATTTAAAACATCCTGATAGGAACTCTCAACAACTATTTCTGTGTAGTACATCATGGGCGAGAACATTGTTGGAGCATGTTTCCACCCTACTATGAAGTATTTACACTTCCCTAGAATCTTTCATGACACAAAAGATACCCAACCCATCTTGAGGAGGACTAACAATGTGATATTGACAAAGGTAATGGAATTTGTGTGGCATGATTTATCCATCTCCTAATACTATTATAATGATATTGTGGGAACACAAGGTGCATATATCAAAAGTAATGATCCTTGTTTGACCATAATTTGAGTTTATTTCCATGAAAAACACATGGAAAACAAGGTGATGATAAATACAATCATGCATTTATTTGTGAAGTCTAAAATTTTCAAGTCATGCAATGTGCATCTTGCCTTGATGACACTTTCTTACACTTTCTAAAAGTGTTTCATTGGACTAAAACTCTTACACCTCTTACAAGATCCTTCACATTTGTACTTTAAGTACACTTTGACCCATCACATCACAAGTTTCTCACACATGTGTGAGCAAACTTGGCATCTTGCATGGCTTATGTGTCCCTCATGTGGCACCTATGTGGATGCCACATGAGCTCCACCTCATCCAAGCCCTCTCCTTCCTTCCAAAAATCTATAAATAGAGGTCATTACCAAGAGCAAATCATCTCCATTTTATGCATTGTCATCATGTTAGAATTTCTCTAGAATTTCTTAGTTCATGTTTATGTTCTTATGCTTTTAGTTCATTGTTGAATCTAGAAATCACATGTTAGGATTAATGGTGAATGAATCTAGTTTTACTATTTCTAGCATATCATTCTAGCTTAGTGTTGCATCTTCATCTTCATCATTTGTGGAAGGCTTGAGACAAGTTCCTCATACTTGTTCTTGAGCTCTTCATCACATTCATTAGTTTGTATTGTAGGTTTTAATCCACAGCAAGCAAGAAAATCAAGTGGGATTTAGATATTGTGTTGGGAGAGCATACCCACATACATCTCTAAGAGAAAATCAACAAGGCATTGGGTGCCCTTGTTCAGCTCATCGGAGGTTATGATGGAAGTCTTGTTTTGAAGTATGTTTTTAGACATGTTAGTGTAGTTTATTGATTTATATCTCTAACATTTGCATGTCTGAGCATGCTCCCAATAGGTAGATTTCTAGCATATACAAATATAATTTGTTCATTTCATGGATCTTTATAAATGCATGTTAACTTATTTCCCTATTTGCATAGGCATGTACACTCGGTACATTTAGTGCATCTCTGGACCCAATTGACCAACTCTTCATAATCACGAGCGAGGTTTGTAGCAAAGATTTCATGTGTGTCTAGTAAGCAAGGCTCATCTAATGGAGATCAATATACCATGTTGTTCCTATGACATGTATTACGGGGATTCCAAGCACTGACATGCAAATCAAAGAACTTCCTTGCATGCTCGACCTCAGTATTATTTGGCCACTTAAATGTATCCATGTTTGGTGCATTTGGGAGCCAAATGAATCTGTGTATATGTCCAATCCCTCGGTGTTTCCATTCATTTATGTACGACCAATCTATTGCACCGAGGAGCTTCTCAATAACTTCTTTACAAAATATTGTGAATTGATGATGAGGATATAATATTTTAATTTATGGGGATTATTAATTACATTATCTGAGCATTGTTTATTTGTTTGGATTCTCATTGTCATGTCATCTGATAGTAATTTTTGTAAATCTGGTCATTTCATATCTACAACACTTGATGTGAAGAAGAGGGTAGACCTGATCCAATTTGGTTGATCATATCTGTTAGTTCAGTACAACACTTGTTCCAGTATGGCCTTGTCCCTACCAGTGAAGAACCAAAATGCATAAGTTCTTCAACTAATTGTGTATCTGGGGGCTGTTTTAAATGTGTGCAAAGGTTTTCAATGGTTGTCAGTACATTTTCTTCTACATTGTTTTTAAAGAAAATTGTTGTGAGTCCATGACTCCTATGTCACATCATAAGATTATAAATAAAATATTGAAACCTTGGATGTCTTCAAAATCTCTGATCATGATACCTCATCATGCATAGGGAATATTCATGCATATGTACTTCTTGTATTCGTGATTGCATTGGTAATGTGATTCCATTGGGAAAGAGTGTTGAAAATTCCATGTCAAGTAACCCTTTATTGTTATATTCATTCACAGGGGATGGGTCTAGTTTAGGCCAATCCATTATGTTTTTTGTAGTATCCTCTAGCTCTATTGCTATCTTAATGAGGTCTAGTTCACGTTGTCTGCTTGGAAACTTAGGAATGAATGAAGAATTTTGGACTGGAATTATCTCATCATTAGCCTTGCTAGTATCAAACCAATAATCTGGTATACCCATGTCCCCTTCAGTGATAATTGTAATGACATTAAAGTTTTTCCATTAGTACACTTAGTGAAAAACATTGACAGAGATCATCGGTACAAGCATAACCGGTGGATTACAAGCATAACCAGCAGACAGCAAGCATACCCAACAGAACAAAGTGTCATGAGAAAATTCTAAGTATGGAATGGACCGACGAACACTGACAAGTGTTGCACCGATGAAGTAAATAGGACATCACCGACGGGTCAATGACATAACAACAAAGATCGTCATCGATGACACAGTTTTGAGAACACAACCGACAGAGCAGAAAAGGTATACCCAACAAATAGTTCAAGAAAGGAACACCGACGGTAAATAAAACTAACAGACTGACAGAGTAGCCCGACCATCAGAACTGACATTTAGTTAGAGAACCCACAAATAGTGGATCTGACTTTTACACGTTAGATAAAGCATTGTAATTTTATTTATAGAGTTTTAATTTGTTTTAAATCATTACTTGAGGGTCAAGCAAGCATAATGTAAATGTTTTAAAGCATCCTAACGGATCAAAAACATATATAACTAAAGATCAAGGTCAAGTTGTAAACCTTGGATCGAGAGTTAACTTGTGAAGCGTGAATCAAGAACAGAGCTAAAATCTAGTATAAATAGATGTTCAATCAATTGTGAATTATGGATTCATTATTGTTGATAGTCGTGAAGAGCATCTAAGGAGCAGAAAGCAGAATTTATGCAAAGTTTGGAAACAAATTATATCTAGTTATCAAGAACACACAGAGGTTACCGACGTGCAGAGAAAGGTATTATTCAATCATGTAAAGATGATTACTCATACATAGGAAGCTTTATTGGATATGTTATCAGCAATTTGAGATTGCATACATCATCATATCAAAGACATATGTAGTTGCATTCTAACAAGTGCATCACATCTAAAATCATTTTGTAGAAGGTGGACTTAATAGTTCTTTACAAATCTCTTAACAGAGTGCACACTTAATAGTGTTGTTAAAGCTTCAAACAAAGTAGATCCTAACAGGTCTCCACTGTAATACTCCTAAAAGGGTAGGTCATCAGAAGTGACCAATTGTAAGCCTTTATCGGCCCCTTCTTATCTGCAGATAGTGAAGTCTTGTGGGTAACAATCCCCACCGTAGTTTTTACTTCCTAACAGGAGTTTTTTGCGATATCATATCTTGTGTCATGTGTTATCTATTTTCATGAATTTTTCTTGTATGGTTACATATTAAAGAACTTATGTTATGATTGCATATACATAAAGAAAAATGAACAATTAGATAAGATAATTTACAAACTGATGACTAAGTGTTAATGGGCTAACCAAGAAAAATTTTAGAGGTACTGATTCACCCCTCCCCTCTCAATACATCATTCCAATATAATTCCAACAATTGGTATCAGAGCTAAGTCTCTTTCTTGAAAAGCTTAAAGACTTAAGAGAAAAGATTAGAGCAATGGAAAAGTACAGACTGGACAAGAGTATTGAGAATGAGCAATTACAGATGCAGATAAACTATGAGCAGTATAAAGAGGCAAGAATCAACTTGAGAAAACTTCTTGATGAAAGAAAGATTATGACAACTAGGCTAAATGAGAAGGACTACAAAGAATCAGAAATACAAGATTACTTTGATTCAGTAGAATCAACGTCAAGTAAAGCATCAGACCAATTAGATGAAAAGATCACAAGTCTACATGAGGCCAATCAACATCTGACTGAGAAATTGAGAATGCTACAAATCGGTCAAGAGACTCAAATGGTGAAAATGATTGATGTCATGAATGATGCAAGAAAAGCT
>MU226433.1:1139000-1151510 GCA_018584345.1 Thuja plicata
AGATTACCAATCAGATTATTCTTATGAGTCAAGAGGCAAATAGACTAAATATAGAACTCATTGAAAGAATACAGTCTATTGGTGAGCTAAGAGAAGAGAATGAAAAATTGAAGCATGAAATCAAAGTCCAGAATCAACACAATGAATTGATCAAAAAGGCTGAAGAAAACAACAAAAGGATGGATGATTTTCTTGATGGATAGAGAAGAGTCAAAAACTACACAGGATTAGGGTACAACAAGAATGGTGAATCTTTTAATCAACTTGATCAAAGAAATGCTTTCACAACCCCAAGATCCAAGAAGTTGTCATGCAATCACTGTGGAAAACCCAGCCACACCTCAAATGTTTGCAGAAGCAAAATGAAAGGTATTCCTCAAGCACAATCTACTTTCAGTGGTAATTGTTATAAATGTCAAAAGAAAGGACACAAGGCACATGAATGCAGATCCAAAGTGACAAATCCAAAAAGGAAAACCTACATGGACAAGTACTGTCCTACCTGCAAGATGAATGGGCACACACATGAGGAGTGTTGGAAAAAGAACAACAAGGCCTGGACACCAAAAGAGACTAATAATAGCTACAAACAAACAAGAGTAGGTAACTCATATGTTTGGGACTATAACACATGGGTAAACTGCACATCATGTGGAAGGTATGGTCATATTGCTTCCAACTGTATGAGAAAGTGGACCAGAAGGTCAAGAGGTTGGACCAATCTAGGTATGGCATGTTTGCATTGTCATAAGGTTGGACATTTGATAAAAGATTGCAAAGACTGACTGATAGATACAAGTACATATCCCAATGGAAATACCATTGATGACATCAAGAGAATGACAAACAAGATGTGGGTAAAAGACACAAACACTGAAGGTGCTGGAACAAGCAATACAAATGATGACACCCTATCCAATAGATCTAGTGGCATCACTACATCCAACTAAAATGAACAAGTAAGTATGGAACTACATTGTAAAAATTTATATTATGCATTGGTTCCATTACACATAGTTCATATTGTAACATTAGCATGAATAAAAGATGCAATATATTGTTATTTGTTAAACTGTTGAAAAAAAATATCATCGATTATTGGATACAAATATGCATCGGTGAACACACACAAAAAAGTTAGCACTACTGAACGGAATGTATTGGTCATTACACAAATGCATAGTTGCTAAGTGTAAACCGATGGACATCGGTGAACCTTGAGGCAATGAAAGATGTCTTCGCCACTTTACCGAAAATCATCAGTGAAGTCACCAAAGCTGCTAGCAACCCCGATGCTTTGCACGGACACCAAAGATGTTATGAATGCCTCTACCGATGAACTTAGTCTTTGTATACCGATGAGTTGGTGAGCATTAATGACAACTTAGGGCATAAAATTTATAAAATCCTGACAGGTGAACTCATTTTTGCACCTGCAATTTTCACCCGCAATTTTTGAGCAAAGCAAAGCAGAGCACATCAATTTCAAAGCAATTTGGAGAGCAACCCAGTAGGAATCAATTCGACACAAAGCACTCACATTCATAGGCAATCACAGAGATTCAGTAAGTAATCACATTCACTGACCACACTATTTTATTTGTGAAAAGCCCTAAAATTCTGCAACGTGATGGCATCGACTTCTAGAGTTGAAAAGATTAAGAAAGATAAGAAGAAAATGTTCAAGCTTGTCAGCAGAGGCTCTTGTGCTCAACCCAAATACAAGTTGCACCCAGAAATAGCATCACAACCTGATGATTTTGGAGCATTTTCCAGAATCCCACCTAGGGTTTTACTGGTAGAGGACGTAAGGTCCTCTATACACTGCAAGATCTCAGAAATAGGAGATATAGACCTAGATAATTCCTAAAGGGCACTATATGATGAAGCTAGAAAAGTCAAAGATGAGCACAAGCATCTAGAAGTGAAAGGACTCGCGAATGCACTGCATTTTCCCAAAGTTTTCAAAACAGAATGGATAAAGATTGTTCTCAGCAGAATGCACAACAAGACTCTATGGCTTAATAAGCCAAATCCAATAACAAAGGATGGTATTCATGTAGTTACTAGTTATCCTACGACCGATAAACCATAAGATCACAAACACCCATCCATGGCAGAAGTGGAAAAACTTACTAGTGCTAAATCAGACAAAAGAGCACTCAAGGTCAACACTATCACCGACGTAGAGCTGGAGTTTGGAGCATGTGTTGTTGGATATAAAATCTTCCAGGCAAGCAGAATGAATAGCATATCAAGCACTGGTATGAGAACAACATACAAGATCATTAAACAAGGAAAGAAGATGGATCTTGCAGAGATCTTGTTACATCAACTGGAGGAGAACATGTGCACTATAAGATCTTCAAGGACAAACACTTGTAAGTTTAGTTCCCTCATAATGTGCATATTCTTTTACTTTGAAGAATACTTTCCTTCAATAGAAAAAGTTGTATGGGACACAAGCAGACCTATAACCATTCAAATAGGTGAATTCATAGAATCACTAGGAACAAATTTTGATAATGTAATACATGAGTATTTCAAAACCATTAAGGAAATGTTGCAAACAAGAACAAGGATTCCTGAAAATCTAATAGAGGAACACAGAGAGAATATATGTTTCATGGTAGATATTGATTTCATGTATATCCAAGCAGTAGTATCTAGGAAGTCATGTCTTTCACGGTTAGAATATGAAATCAAATCAGGACAAGCCAATGAGTGCATTGAGGCACTACTGAATGAACTAGTGGACAACAAGCAACAAAGATTTGGCACCTATGAAGAGGCCAAATAAAAGATTAAAACAAATCTTGTTATCAAGAAAGCTATAAAATAGTCAAGCAGAATGGTGAAGAAACTAAAAAAGAAATTGAATGTATCTTCTAAAGGTGAAGAGGAACAAGAGGGCAAGGAGGAAATCACCGAGGACCAGTTACCCATTGGTGATACAACAGAGGAAAATGAATCAGAGGAAGAATATTCTGATTCACCACCTCCTCCTCCACCTAAAGAGTCAAGAATGAGGATTCAGATAGCAAAGGATGCAACTCCTTTTCCCATGGTAAAAGGAAAGGTGTATAAGAGGAAACCTGACACATCAAAGGGAAAACAACCAGTTGGGAAACCTACCAAAAGGTGAAAAATTGTTTAGACAAATGAGGATATAGAGGACTCAGCTATGGATGAGCCTGACACTGCAATTGAACAAGCAAAGGAAACAACAAAGAAAACATCAACTCCTAAAAACATTGATGAAATATGTAAATATATTTCAAAAGTCTCATCTATTGGACATCCTAAGATTAAGAAATTGTTGAAATGGGATTCTGTAGAATAGAATAAAATTGAAGATGCAATTATAGCTAAAATGTGCAGACACTATTATGTCCCACTTTAATTTACTACACGTGATGTACCACAAGAATTATTAATTAGATTATCTTCTAGGTACACATTTGAACTCCATGAGGAGAAACGGATAAGAGAAAGAGTACTTTTTACTCTTATGCCTCTTGAATCAAAAAAGGAAGAAATAAATGAAATCATGGAGAAATATGAGAAAAAGTTCTCACCCAAAATGAGATACAAGCTTCTTGAAGGGAATTTTATAGAGCTGGAACAAGAAGCTCATGATAAATGGAGCAAGATACTGAATCCTGCTAAGGAGAGAAGTTGTGAGAAGGAAACCATCACTCGGGGAGATAACTCAACAATTGAGTTAGACAGTGAAGAAGTTCAAATAACCAGCCAGAAATAGGTTGATATTGTAGATGAAGTATGGCCAGACACTACTCTTGACCACACTCAAAGTGAAGAGAGTCAAAATCCACCAAGTCCAATTCACATTGACTTGAGTAAAGATGAAGAAGTTACCAAGGATGACTTGACAATAAAAGTTAACTTAGCTGATGATATAAATGATGAATCATGGTTAGACAACATTGTAAATAACACTATAGGAAAAGACCATGTAGTAGAAGTACAAAAAATGAAGATATAATATTGCATAGGGCAATACCGACGGACAGGATTCAACTATTGACACTGCAACAGTCAATACACCGACAAACATGAATATATTAATCGATGCTATTGACATTCAATCAAGTCAGGTCAAATCATCTAAGAAAGTTTATGATATACCCAAGGACATGGGTAATGATGAAATCAAAGATGCATCCAATACTCAAAAGGATACTCATACAGAAATGAAAGATGCAACTGACACTCAGTAAGAAGTGTTTAATGAAAAAAACCAAGAAGCAGATAACAAAATTGAGGATACATTGAGAAAGGGTGAAGAAAAAGATAGGAGTGAAGAAGTCAAGCCGGATGAAAGCACTAAACAACAAGAAGATATATCTGTTGATACACCTAAGGCTAATGAGGAGACATCTTCACAAAACCATCCGGTGGACTCAGAACAGAAACAATAGGATGATTCATCTTCTTGACCCTCACCTACCAAGTCAACCCAATCTCAATGTTTACAAATGGTAGTACATCAATTTTTCACCCAGCCAAAGAAGAAAGAGAAGAAGAAGAAAGCATTGAAGAAAGATATCTTGGTTGTCACAATGGATGAAGTAATAGAAGTCCCAAATTGGGATATTACTACTTTGGATACAGATAAACTTCAAGAGTTTGGAGTGCTATGTCAAAGGAAAGCCATTCAGAAGAAAATGATACAGGAACACATGGAAGAAATGGCACTTGACAAGGCAAGATACATTCTACAACAACTTGTTCCTAAGGTGAAACTTGAACAAAATGCTATAGTTAAGGAGCAAAAAGTTGTTCTTACCGACGCCATCACAAACCAGAATGTAGATGGAGAACAAGCAATGGAAGAACAAGCAAAGAAAAAGTATCAATATAAGTTAATTGATAAGATCAGCCAAGAAGTGGCAGTGAACAAGGTAAAGCTCTCTGAACTAACTGATCAATTAGAGCCAATGATTGCTGAGGCAATTACCTTAGTTCAAAAGATGTGCACACTTGAAAAGTTTACAAAAGAAAATAGTGACAAATTAGCAGAAATAGATTTTAATGTCACAACCAGTGCACAAAGCCTAACCTCAAATGAAGACAGTATCAAGGTGCATCGTGACAAGGTCATTGAGGCTAACAGGCTAAGGCAAGAAACATGGGATGCTAAAACACAATTAAGAGGTGAGATTACTGAACTACAGGCACACATCTTTCCTAATCTTACTATTCTATAGCAGCATATTTCTGAAGAAAGAAACCTAATTGCAACCCCGGAGATGTCTGTAGTAGACAGCATCTATGATATACACGTAAGGATATCACTTGAGCACATGGCTCTAAAAATGTTGAAGGATAAGTGGGAAAAGGATATGGAGGAGATCAGGTCCTCACATTCCCACCTTTTTGACAAGATGTAAGTACCTTTGCCTTTATTATCAAAAAAGGAGGAATAGAACCATATGTATATTGTATGTACAGAAGGAACAGATATGGTAAAGATAGTTATGTACTTGATATATCAAATAAAGGGGAAGAAAAATACCTAAGGAAATGTATATATACTTACACTTACCAGCATATACATAGGGGGAGTCATTCAAATGACTAAGGAAGAAGTATACACAGGTGTACATACTAATACATTCAGTATGGTGCACATATCATGTTTTTTATACTAATTTCAAAGGGGGAGATTGCTGACATTAAAGTTTTTCCATTAGTACACTTAGTGAAAAACATTAACAGAGATCATCGGTACAAGAATAATTGATGGATTACAAGCATAATCGGTGGACAGCAAGCATACCCGACAGAACAAAGTGTCACGAGAAAATGCTAAGTATGGAATTGAATGACGAACATTGACAAGTGTTGCACTAATGAAGTAAATAGGACATCATAGATGGGTCAAGGACATAACAACAAAGATCATCACTGACGACATAGTTTTGAGAACAAAACCGACGGAGCAAAAAAGGCATACCCGACAAATAGTTCAAGAAAGGAACATCGACGGTAAAGAAAACTGATAGACTGACAGAGCAGCCCAACCATCAGAACTGACAGTCAGTTAGAGAACCCGCAAATAGTGGATCTGACTTTTACATGTCAGATAAAGCATTGTAATTCTATTTATAGAGTTTTGATTTGTTTTAAATCATTACTTGAGGGTCAAGCAAGCATAATGTAAATGTTTTAAAGCATCCTAATGGATCAAAAACATATCTAACTAAAGATCAAGGTCAAGTTGTAAACCTTGGATCTAGAGTTAACTTGTGAAGCATGAATCACGAATAGAGATAAAATATAGTATAAATAGATGTTCAATCAATCGTGAATTATGGATTCATTGTTGTTGATAGTCGCGAAGAGCATCTAAGGAGCAGAAGGCAGAATTCATGCAAAGTTCAAAAATAGATTATATCTAGTTATCAAGAACACACAGAGGCTACCGATGTGCAGAGAAAGGTATTATTCAATCATGTAAATATGATTACTCATACATAGGAAGCTTTATTGGATCTGTTATCAGCAATTAGAGATTGCATACATCATCATATCAAACACTTATGTAGTTGCATTCTAACAAGTGCATCACATCTAAATCCTTTTGTAGAAGGTGGACTTAACAGTTCTTTACAAATCTCTTAACAGTGT
Organism: Thuja plicata; assembly: GCA_018584345.1. Classification (NCBI taxonomy): domain Eukaryota; kingdom Viridiplantae; phylum Streptophyta; class Pinopsida; order Cupressales; family Cupressaceae; genus Thuja; species Thuja plicata. The sequence goes on from MU226433.1 coordinate 1,145,655, forward strand.
TATTAAAGCTTCAAACAAAGTAGATCTTAACAGGTCTCCACTGTAATACTCCTAACAGGGTAAGTCATCGGAAGTGACCAATTGTAAGCCTTTATCGGCCCCTTCTTATCTGCAGATAGTGAAGTCTTGTGGGTAACAATCCCCACCGTAGTTTTTACTTCCTAACAAGAGTTTTCTGCGATATCATATCTTGTGTCATGTGTTATCTATTTTCATGAATGTTTCTTGTATGGTTACATATTAAAGAACTTATGTTATGATTGCATATACATAAAAAAAGATGAACACTTAGATAAGATAATTTACAAACTGATGACTAAGGGTTAATGGGCTAACCAAGAAAAGTTTTAGAGGTATTGATTCACCCCTCCCCTCTCAATACATCATTCCAATATAATTCCAACAATTGGTATCAGAGCTAAGTCTCTTTCTTGAAAAGCTTAAAGACTTAAGAGAAAAGATCTGAGGAATGGAAAAGTACAGACTGGAAAGGACTATTGAGAATGAGCAATTACATATGCAGATAAACTATGAGCAGTATAAAGAGGCGAGAATAAACTTGAGAAAACTTCTTGATGAAAGAAAGATTATGGTAACTAGGCTAAATGAGAAGGACTACAAAGAATAAGAAATACAAGATTACTTTGATTCAACAGAATCAACATCAAGTAAAGCATTAGACCAATTAGATGAAAAGATCACAAGTCTACATGAGGCCAATCAACATCTAACCGAGCAATTGAGAATGCTGCAAATCAGTCAAGAGACTCAAATGGTGAAAATGATTGATGTCATGAATGATGCAAGAAAAGTTGAAAATGAAAGAACTCTAGCCATTGATGATAGGAGGAAAATAACAGAGAAGCTGCAAGAAAAAGAATCAGGGATTCAAATAATTACTGAGCATCACCATGAGATTACCAATCAGATTATTCTTATGAGTCAAGAGGCAAACAGACTAAATACAGAACTCGTTGAAAGAATATAGTCTATTGGTGAGCTAAGAGAAGAGAATGAAAAATTGAAGCATGAAATCAAAGTCCATAATCAACACAATGAATTGATCAAAAAGGCTAAAGAAAGCAACAAAAGGATGGATGATTTTCTTGATGGATAGAGAAGAGTCAAAAACTACATAGGATTAGGGTACAATGAGAATGGTGAATCTTTTAATCAACTTGATCAAAGAAATTCTTTCACAACCCCAAGATCCAAAAAGCTATCATGCAATAACTGTGGAAAACCCGCCCACACCTCAAATATTTGCAGAAGAAAAATGAAAGGTATTCCTCAAGCACAATCTACTTTCAATGGTAATTGTTATAAATGTCAAAAGAAAGGACACAAGGCACATGAATGCAGATCCAAAGTGACAAATCCAAAAAGGAAAACCTACATGGACAAGTACTGTCCTACCCACAAGATGAATGGGCACACACATGAGGAGTGTTGGAAAAAGAACAACAAGGCCTGGACATCAAAAGAGACTAATAATAGCTACAAACCAACAAGAGTAGGTAACTCATATGTTTGGGACTATAACACATGGGTAAACTGCACAGCATGTGGAAGGTATGGTCATATTGCCGCCAAATGTATGAGAAAGTGGACCAAAAGGTCAAGAGGTTGGACCAATCCAGGTATGGCATGTTTGAATTGTCATAAGGTTGGACATTTGATAAAAGATTGAAAAGACTGACTGATAGATACAAGTACATATCCCAATGCAAATACCATTGATGACATCAAGAGAATGAGAAACAAGATGTGGGTAAAAGCCACAAACACTGAAGGTGCTAGAACAAGAAATACAAATGATGACACCCTATCCAACAGATCTAGTGGCATCACTACATCCAACTAAAATGCACAAGTAAGTATGGAATTGCACTGTAAAAAGTTATATTATGCATCGGTTCCATTACACATAGTTCATATTGTAACATTAGCATGAATAAAAGATGCAATATATTGTTATTTGTTAAACTGTTGAAAAAAAATATCATCGGTTATTGGGTACAAATATGCATCGGTGAACACACATAGAAAAGTTAGCACTACTTACCAGAATGTATCGGTCATTACACAAATGCCAAGTTGCTAAGTGTAAACTGGCAGACATCGGTGAACCTTGAGGCAACGAAAGTTATCTTCGCCACTTTACCGAAAATCATCGGTGAAGTCACCAAAGCTGCTAGCAACCTTGACACTTTGCATAGACACCAAAGATGTTATGAATTCCTATACCGACAAACTCAGTCTTTGTATACCGATGAGTTGGTGAGCATTAATGACAACTTAGGGCACAAAAGTTATAAAATCCTAACAGGTGAACTCATTTTTGCACCCGCAATTTTCGAGCAGAGAAAAGCGATTTCAAAGAAATTTGGAGAGTGACCCAGTAGGAATCAATTCAACACAAAGCACTCACATTCACAGGCAATCACAGAGATTCAGTAAGTAACCACATTCACTGACCGCACTGTTTTATTTACAAAAAGCCCTAAAATTCTGCAACATGATGGCATCGACTTCTAGAGTTGAAAAGATTAAGGAAGATAAGAAAAAAACATTCAACCTTGTCAGCAAAGGCTCTTGTACTAAACCCAATACAAGCTACACCCAGAAATAGCATCACAACCTGATGATTCCAGAGCATTTTCCAGAATCCCACCTAGGGTTTTACTGGTAGAGGACGTAAGGTCCTCTAAACACTGCAAGATCTTGGAAATAGGAGATCTAGACCTAGATAATGCCTACAAGGCACTATGTGATGAAGCTAGAAACCTCAAAGATGAGCACAAGCATCTAGAAGTGAAAGGAATCAAGAATGCACTGCATTTTCCCAAAGTTTTCAAAACAGAATGGATAAAGATTGTTCTCAGTAGAATACACAAGAAGACTCTATGGCTTAATAATCCAAAGCCAATAACAAAGGATGGTATTCACGCAGTTACTGGTTATCCTATGACCGATAAACCACAAGCTCACAAGCACCCATCCCTGGCAGAAGTGGAAAAACTTACTGGTGCTAAATCAGACAAAAGACCACTCAAGGTCAACACTATCACCGACGTAGATCTGAAGTTTGGAGCATGTGTTGTTGGATATAAAATCTTCCAGGCAAGAAGAATGAATAGCATATCAAGCACTACTATGAGGACAACATACAAGATCATCAAACAAGGAAAGATGATGGATCTTGCAGAGATCCTATTACATCAACTAGAGGAGAACATGTGCACTATAAGATCTTCAAGGACAAACACTTGTAAGTTTGGTTCCCTCATAATGTGCATATTCTTTTACTTTAAAGAATACTTTCCTTCAATAGGAAAATTTGTATGGGACACAAGCAGACCTATAACCATTCAGATAGGTGAATTCATAGAATCACTAGGAACAGATTTTGATAATGTAATGCATGAGTATTTCAAAACCATTAAGGAAATGTTGCAAACAAGAACAAGGATTCCTAAAACTTTGATAGAGCAACACAGAGAGAATATATGTTTCATGGTAGATACTGATTTCACGTATATCCAAGCAGTAGTATCTAGGAAGTCATGGCTTTCACGGTTAGAATATGAAATCAAAACAGGACAAGCTAATGAGTGCATTGAGGCACTACTGAATGAACCAGTGGACAACAAGCAACAAAGATTTGGAACCTATGAAGAGGCCAAACAAAAGATTAAAAAAAATCTTGTTATCAAGAAAGTTGTAAAACAGTCAAGCAGAATGGTGAAGAAACTGAAAAAGAAATTGAATGTATCTTCTGAAGGTGAAGAGGAACAAGAGGGTAAGGAGGAAATCACCGAGGACCAGTTACCCATCAGTGATACAGCAAAGGAAAATGAATCAGAGGAAGAACAGTCTGATTCACCACCTCCTCCTCCATCTAAAGAGTTAAAAACAAGGAGTCAGATATCAAAGGATGCAACTCCTTCTCCCATGGTAAAAGGAAAGGTGTATAAGAGGAAACCTAACACATCAAAGGGAAAACAACCAGTTGGGAAATCTACCAAAAGGAGGAAATTTGTTTAGACAAATGAGGATATAGAGGATTCAGCTATGGATGAGCCTGACACTGCAATTGAACAAGCAAAGGAATAGCAAACAAAACATCAACTCCTGAAAACATTGATGAAATATGTAAATACATTTTAGAAGCCTCATCTATTGGACATCCTAAGATTAAGAAATGGTTGAAATGGAATTTTGTAGAATAGAACAAAATTGAAGATGCAATTATAGCTAAAATGTGCAAACACTATTATGTCACACTTCAATTCACTACACGTGATGTACCACAAGAACTGTTAATTAGATTATCTTCTAGGTACACATTTGAACTCCATGAGGAGAAACAAATAAGAGAAAGAGTACTTGTTACTCTTATGCCTCCTGAACCAAAAAAAGGAAGAAATAAATGAAATCATGGAGAAATATGAGAAAAAGTTCTCACCCAAAATGAGAGCATACAAACTTCTTGAAGGGAAATTTATAGAGCTGGAACAAGAAGCTCATGATAAATGGAGCAAGATACTCAATCCTGCTAAGGAGAGAAGTTATGAGAAGGAAACCGTCACTCGGGGAGATAACTTAACAGCTAAGTTAGACAGTGAAGAAGTTCAAATAACTAGCCAGAAATAGGTTGATATTGTAGAAGAAGTATGGCCAGACACTACTCTTGACCACACTCAAAGTGAAGAGAGTCAAAATCCACCAAGTCCAATTCACATTGACTTGAGTAAAGATGAAGAAGTTACCAAGGATGACTTGACAATAAAAGGTAACTTAGCTGATGATATAAATGATGAATCATGGTTAGACAATATTGTAAATAACACTACAGGGAAAGACCCTGCAGTAGAAGTACAAAAAGATGAAGATATAAATATTGCACAGGGCAATACTGATGGACAGGATTCAACTATTGACATTGCAACAGTCAATACACTGACAAACATGAATATATTAATCGATGCTATTGATATTCAATCAAGTCAAGACAAATCATCTAAGAAAGCTGATGATATACCCAAGGACATGGGTAATGATGAAAACAAAGATGCATCCAATACTCAAAAGGATACTGATACAAAAATGAAAGATGCAACTGACACTCAACAAGAAGTGTCTAATGAACAGAACAAAGAAGCAGATAACAAAACTGAGGATACATTGAGAAAGGGTGAAGAAAAAGATAAGAGTGAAGAAGTCAAGCAGGATGAAAGCACTAAAAAAAAAGAAGATATATATGTTGATACACCTAAGGCCAATGAGGAGACGTCTTCACAAAACCATCCGGTGGACTCAGAACAGAAACAATAGGACGCTTCATCTTCTCGACCCTCACCTACCAAGTCAACCCAATCTCAATGTTTACAAATGGTGGTACATCAATCTGTCACCCAGCCAAAGAAGAAGAAGAAGAAAGTATTGAAGAAAGATATCTTGGTTGTCACAATGGATGAAGTAATAGAAGTCCCAAACTGGCATATTACTACTTTGGATACAGATAAACTTCAAGATTTTGGAGTGTTATGTCAAAGGAAATCCATTAAGAAGAAAATGATACAGGAACACAGGGAAGAAATGGCACTTGACAAGCAAGAGACATTCTACAACAACTTGTTCCCGAGGTGAAACTTGAACAAAATGCTACAGTTAAGGAGCAAATAGTTGTTCTTACCGACGCCATCACAAACCAAAATGTAGATGCAGAACAAGCAATGGAAGAACAAGAAGAGAAAAAGTATCAATACAAGTTAATTGATAAGATCAGCCAAGAAGTGGCAGTGAACAAGGTAAAGCTCTCTGAACTAACTGATCAATTAGAGCCAATGATTG